>JARHVA010008233.1:75000-190000 GCA_037957365.1 Torreya grandis | reverse complement strand
AACATATTACAAACCAATTATTTTGCCATAAAAATGCATACACAGTCTATGAATCCACTTTATAACTCAGCTTCAAAAACACAGAATAATAGGTTATAGCAGGGTATGAACCTCTGATCATCAATCTGAGAATTCTTTCAAAGATTACCATAAGGTTGGTTTCTCATACATATTATAAAAATCTGATATTTAGGACAATGTCTCAATCAAAATAATAGAAACCTTCTTGTTCATAAAATAAAATGTTTTAATCATTCATTTTCTTGACAATACTTACACAATAAAGTATAAATGATAAAGTTTTCTCCTTTATGTTGTCAAAGATTCTTTGCCATATTTATTTCACACCTCCTTCCACCTTGAATGACTCACTCCAAAAAAATAACTACCTATTTCAAAAGAACTCTAACTATCATAACTAACTCCTAACTCCTTTTTTGTACATTGAGAGTGTTTTAACAAACCTAACCACTAACATGAACACTAGGGTGACTAATCACATGAGTCACATATGGAGTTAGCTTCCACTAACTTTAAGACCTTCACAAAAAAACTATTCTTATTGAAACTCCTACACACTTGACTAAATCTCCAAAACATTGTCAAAGATTTTTAAATTCAAATTGGAGGACTTGGTGAGAAAATGCCAAAATAACTCAAATTCAAATTTGATAACTTCCTAAAACTATGAATACTCTTACCAACCTAAAATTACCAAAACAAATTTTGAAGGATTCAAAACATGTAAAATTTGACCAATATGTATAAAAGGTAATGATGCTCCTGCATCAGATGGCATTCTTCTATAGTGCTCCAAGGGAATTTCATTAGTGTTCTGGTGTGAAAAAATTAGGATCCTTAGCCTGAGGCTAGACTAACTATAAATTGACATTGATCCTAATAGGATCGATGATGATCATGGGGATCATTACTGATTTGGTCTAAGTTTAACTTGTTGGTTCTAACAACTCAAGATCACAAATTAAACTTAGTCTAGATTGGTTTTTAATGGGTCTTAGGTATGGAGAGGTTGTTAGGGAGGTTTAAACAACTAACCCCTAATAAGCTTGGGGAGATTTTACTAGATTTAGGGATGATTAACTAATTACCTAGGTAAAATGGTGATTAACTAGATTATTTACACAAAGTTAGATAGTAAATGGCAAAACTATATTAATCAACATAAAAAATGTAGGGAAGGGGTAAGACACATTTATTTTCAATAAAATTATGTAAATTTATAGTGTCTACACATACATATAATATTAGTAGTAATCCACAATATGTGCATTATATATACCATGGAAATGTAAACAAAAAACATAGTATACCACAAGTGGTATCCTACATAATATAAATCATTTGACCAAGCATATGATATCACATAGAATAGGCAATGTAATCACACACAATCAAATAACCACACATGTAATAGATGTAACCATTGAACAATAAATATGACCCACAAAAAATTAAGGACATAAAAAGATGAATGGAAGTTCCTATATGGATAACACTAGATAGGACATAGAAAAGAAACACACATAAGTACACACAAGTACAACCATGAACATGTAAGGAATTGAGAAATTGTATGGCACAGAAAAGAGCAAAAAATGTATCCATGTAACATAATATACTAGATTTAAGGTAGAACAAGATACACACACACACACACACACACACACACACACACACACACACACACACACACACACACACACACACACACACACACACACACACACACACACACACACACACACACACACACACATACACGTTTTAGCTTAAATCTAGTATATATATCTAAAGTGAAAGTATAAATATTTATATATTAGGAATGGAAATTAGGAAGGATAGAACTTGAGACCCACTAAATAGATGCCCCCATTATAGGCATTCCCTAATGTGAGAATGCCTTCAAGTGTGGATGTAAGATAGTGTTATAGAATTTGTATATTCATGATCATATATAGCTTGTATATCTTGCATTCATCTCACAAGATACTTTGAGAAGTATGAGAGTAACATATATATGTAAACTTCCATTATAGATAGATAACATGATACATATCAATTGACAAAGATAAGGGCAAAGTTTTTTTTTAAATTTTTTTGGTATGTTTTCGCATTTTATATTTTCTAGAAAAATGGATCAAGGAAGCCAAGAAGCACAAGTAAACATAATCAAAGAGGGCTCATTAAAGTGAAAAACTAATCCAAAGGGATCACAATGTAGTAAAAGAAGAAGGAAGAAGAAGATGATTCCTATTAACCCACAACTTCCTTCATAACTCAATTAATGAGAGGGTAGAAGGTCTCAATGTGTGTGTGTGTGTGTGTGTGTGTGTGTGTGTGTGTGTGTGTGTGTGTGTGTGTGTGTGTGTGTGTGTGTGTGTGTGTGTGTGTGTGTGTGTGTGTGTGTGTGTGTGTGTGTGTGTGTGTGTGTGTGTGCGTGCGTGCGTGCGTGTGTGTGTGTGTGTGTGTGTGTGCGTGCGCGCGCGCACACGCGTGTGTTTTAAATGGAATCAATAATTAAAGGGGTAAGGGCAATAAAAACATAAATCAAGGGGATAGAATAATGTCAATGCAAACTAAGGAAAGAACATAGATGTCAAATCTAGAAGAGGCATGAGGTAAGTCACAATTGCAAGGGAGGAAAGCATACGAAAGGCATGACATATATAAGAAAGGTAGAATAAAATATATGTACAATGGGTTATATCATTAAATCACATGAGATATGATAGCAAGACTAATGGATAATATGGTATAAATATCCATAAAGACAGGACCAATAATGTGAGGAGTCAGGTGCATCACTAGAAATATAAAAAATGTGATCATGAGATATTTGGTAATTTAATTCATCATTACCAAGAAACTTATTATGTGGATGGGTTCAAGTATCTATCTTAAGCTTTTAAAAAGAAACACATGTAGTAATTTGAATGTTTTATTGTGTAGTTTAATTCTTTATAGGTGCTCGAGCATGAACACATGTAAGAGGTGGTAATAATATCTTGTGATGTGGATAATTAAATATTATAATTCCAAATGGTATAACTATGAGTTATAATTCTAAGAGCTATAGTTGAAGAAATTATAATTATAGGAGCTATAACTCTAAGAACTAAAATTTTAGAAAGATGAACTAAAGGGACCAACATTGTAGGAAGAAGAGTCTTCCAAAGTTAAGTCAAGCATAAATGTATTTCAAATAATATATATTCTCGCCTTTCCAAACCTTTAAGATTGATTAGGCGGAAGTATGACTTACATCATATTTCACATTCAAAATGCCATTTTATATTCTCCTCATGCCCTAAACAACTAAACCAAAGTTGAAGCCAAAACTTCAAATATGAAAAACTAATCTTCAATGTAAATACATAAAATAAAGAGTGAAAAATAAAAATATAATAGAAGATTGAAAACTCAAAAAAAAAGTGGTAACTTCATGTTCAAAATTTGAGGAAAAGTAACCTAAAAATTGCTATCATTTAATATATACACCGTACTACCTCAATTCAAATGAGAAGGTATTACAACTAGCAATTTAAAGAATATAGTAGTAGTAAAACCATTTTGTATGATTTAAAAAAAATCTAGGCTTAAACAATCCATACATGCAACAACATAAATGTTTAATAATAATAATAATAATAATAATAATAATAATAATAATAATAATAAATTTTTTTATGTACATGATAAACATTACTCAAAATTATAACCATTCTTGAATATTTTCAAATATGAAACAAATTAAAAGATGATAACATATTAAGAAAAATTATGTATGAGAAAATATATTTCCAAATATATTGAAGGTAAATATATATAAAATAGATCATCACTTTCAATATGGATATCTTGAATATTTTCAAATATGAAACAAATCAAAAGATGATAACATATTAAGAAAAATTGTATACGAAAAAATATATTTTCAAATACATTGAAAGTAGACATATATAAAATAGATCAATGAATGTCTTCAATGCTCCTCATTGTAATAGAATTGAAAATAACAATATTACTTAATTATAGCCTAATAGGCACATAACATAACCTTGCCACATGCAAAAAAAAAAAAGCATGTTTCTGAATTCAATGTGTTCCTTTAAAACTTTTATTCTAGGTTTGAGGATATCACAAAAATTAAAATTTTCTTACTTAATTTTAATTATTTTATTGCTGATAGTAAAATGGGGAGAATTTAAAAAAATTAAAAATTTTGTATTTAATTTTCATCATTATATTATTTATTTCAACTTTTATAACATGTAAAAATTGAATTATTTGTACTCAATTTTCATCATTGTATCGCTTAATCTAATTTTTAGAGTATTTTATAAATTATTATTTTTTAATTCTCAATTTTTATTATTGATTCACTTTTTTCAAAATTACGATAAACCTCATCCATTGTTAAGTCATAATCATACAATTCTGTTACGTTAAGAAAGTTTTTTTGTATTTCTAATTTCTACACTCGAAATTAAAATAATAACTTCACTCGAGGGAGAGGTGTTCCTAATAATTGAAATTGAATCAAGGACAATGACTTCATCAGATGATGGGTTAAGTGAATCAAAAACACTTTCTTTGGTGATGTCATCATTGTTAATAACGTTAGAGTTCTATGAATTTAGATAAGATGATGGTTTAAAATACTAACCTAACTCTTGGTGAGGAGAAATATTTGAAGAGAGAGACAACCAAGCTCTTATTTTCTCATAAGAAATAGGAATCTCCCTAGAAAATCATCTTTGTAATTTGACAAATACTTACCAAATTTACTACATGTATACATGTCATACTCTTGGAGGAAGATTTGATAGAAAGAATGATGGTCCTGCCTTTAGCTTTGTGAAACTTTCAAAACTATATCTATAATTCTCTCATTTAAATTAGTCAACCTTAACCCCTTAAAATAAAATCAAAATGCTTGCTCAACTAAAAAGAACGAGGATTTTTAAGGTATTCAAAGAAGTAACATTGTAATTTTTTTTAGAGGATTCACCTTCTTGCCAAATAAACTTTAGCCAACTTTCAAAAATCGAGTGAGGTTGGTTTTGAAAAAGATGACACACAAGATCTCAATCTCGTAAGACATAATTTTCACTATAACCAAGCAAATATGCTATGGGAAATAGATCATTAAATAATCCAAACCCTTATCATAACAATTACTTTTAGCTATGATCGGTTATGATCATTAATTATGAAATTGATAAATTCACTTTGAAAAAATATCTTAGAAAAAATTGAAAATTGTCTCCAATGGAATTGTTAAATTTGTTGACATTAGAAATTTTAGTAGTCCACCAATCAATACATTTATTTAATGTGAAGGTCAAAATAAACTCAAACAATTTTTAGTTGTAATTAAACTTAAAAATTAGTGAACCATCTCAAATGTGAAGGGTAGTTTAATTGTTAACTTTAACTAAATATCAATGCTAAATATAAAAACTAAATAAACTTAGGTATTTTGAGTCGATATCACTAATAAAAAAATACTTCCATACATGAGCATTGATATCTCACACACCAAAATTGCTAATCTAAAACAAAAACAACAGACAGCTATAAAGAAAAATTGTTAAAATAAAAGAATAAACAAAATAAATATGAAATTGAAAATATTAATAGATTAGGACTTAATAAGACATGTTAAAGTAACGTGAAAAAAAACTAGAGTAAGTACACATTGTAGTCACATACACTAATAGAGATAAATTTGGATTATATTAAAATTGTTTTTGAAAATAAATCTAAATAAAGATTGAAAAGATTGATTATAACACATTAAAAAAATTACCGTGCTATTCCTAAATTGTTATCAATTACTTCATCCATTCCTAAAAGTACAATTTGCAGAATAAATTGGGTTATATTTGTATTCGAAATCAATTGTTTTTTATGATAGAAAATTTGAAGAATTTGTCTCTTTTTTAATGGTGTAAAGGTGATGCAAATATGAAACAACTAGTGCCACCTTTTTATGATACTTGCAATCATATTTTAGTGACAATATTAAATCATTTTTGGTGCTATGTTTGAAATTAAAAAAAACATTAAAAAAAAAATAATACAATTATTTGAAAATATTAAATAATTATTTTAAATTTACTTTAAATATATATCTATTATAATTATATATATAAAAATTTAAAAATTATTAATATAAAATAAAACAACACATTTTAAAATATAGATAAATATTATAAAATATAACAACAACAACAACAACAACAACAACAACAACAACAACAACAAAAAAAAATTAAAATATTTGTGTAGTTTTAACTTAAACAAATTAAAATATTATATTTATAATATATAAAATATTAGAATTTGAATAAAAATAAACTATTTTTAAATATAAACAAGAACACTAAAATAACACAATAATTTGATTTTTTTTAAAAAAAAGAAAAATATTAATAATAATGTTAAAATAATATATAGTAATTCTACCAAAAAATTGATGTCATAGGTAAGGTAATAACATTATGAAAATATAATGTTGAAGATAAGAAAATAAATAATTTATTACTTACAATATAATAATATGAGTTTGAATTAAAAATTAGATAAAAATTATGACTACGAGCTATCATCATCTAATGCTCATCACCATCATCATCTATGAGCTAATTGTAATCACCATAATATATGAGCTCATTGTCTATACTATTTAAAATGTACTGTACTCCATGTAATGACGAGTTTCCATAGCCATAGTTGGGACCATCACCATCATCACCCTCTCTAAAATTAGGTCCATCATCTAAAATTGATAATCTATTAACTTATAATGACGTTATTTAATAATTATTAAAATATTACAAATTCAATTCAGTGATTCACGTTAAGTAGCTAAGTTCAATTAAAATTTCAATTATTACTAACTATAACATAGTGACATCTTACTGGCACCAAACCCTAGAATGTTTACTTGTTGAATACATCGATGTTTCGTCTAAGGGATTTTAGAATCTCTCACACTTGCGTATTGGATTTGAATTTATAAACCTTATCCTGCAAAAATAATTAAATGTTAAAAATATAGAGGTATGAATTAAAATCTCAAGTTACATTATTTAAATAAACTACAAATGTTTAAGTAGCACATTCTACACTCAATTACCCAAAATGTTGAATCACCAACTTCTCTAGACTTATTTTGGATTGTTAGGATTTGTTGGAGATAATTTAAACCCTATATTAATACGAAAACATAAAACTTGTAATTAATGAATATTAACGAAAAAAATCTTTGGTTTTGTTTTTTCAAATTACCAAAGGCATATTCTCTATCCTGTTTGTGCTACTTTTTACATCGTATTTACCATGTAACTACACACATCCCTGGAGGTTGGCAAACTACTTTATCATAATGCATATTACCCTTGTAGTTCTCCTACACATCAAAATTTTCATAAATTAGTATAAAAATATAAATAACATTATTCAAATTGATTATGTTATTCAAAATAATAAAAAAATGATTATCAAAGAGCAGAACCCTACAAGCAATAAGTAGGGTTTTATGTTTAGCTCATGGGTAGGCATGGAAATGTAACAAGAATTATGATATAGAAAGAATTAGTAAGGATAAAATAATAACAATAAGATAAACACAAGGCAACATAGGGTATCAAATGCACAAATCATACCAGCAACAAGATAAATTCATATCATCAAAATCTATGATAAGGAGATCAAACCCATAATTTCCCACCTCCCAGAATGTGCCTTAATTTTAAAAATTCATAAATACTATCCAATTGTGGAGAGCTATAAAATTGGATGGGAAAATATTAGAAAATTAGATCTGCAAACCAAGTAAATCTACCCCCATAAGGGTTCTTTAAAGTTAATTTTAAATCTACAAAACAAAAATATGGAATGTGTAAGAGAGGGCCATGGTTTATGGGTCATGTTAGTCTCTATATTTAAATATGGGAAGTTGGATTTAAATCTAATACACAATACCTAACTTCCTTTCTAGTTTAGATTTGGTTGTATGGCCTTCCAACAGAGTTATAGAAAGAGGAGATCTTTGAGTAAACTAGAAACCAACTAGAAGTGAATATATTTGTATGGGAAAATTGATTGTGGTAGGGTTTATGAAAATATATGCCAAATTTTGTGTCAAAATGGATTCATCAAAACCCTTGCCCCTAAATCAAGTTCAAATCATTTTTCATAGAATGGATGCAAGACCTCGACTACAAAACTATTCTTTTGGGGTGTAGAATCTATCATATAGATGGACATTTTGTACATAACTCATGATAAAAAAGTGAATAATTCTAATAGCCAAAAGGAATAGATGGGATAAAAATAATTCTATAAAAAAAAATAATTCCTCTTAACTAACAAATTTAGTGCTTTGGAATCGCCTCCAAAGGAAGATGAGCGTTTAGAACATTCTATGGAAGAAAATACCTTCCTAGTAAAATAAAATTTACTAGATGATCTTAACACTCAAGACCATCATGTAACTTCAAATAGATTGAAAGTGTCAAAAACCTATGCATGCACCTAAAAATTACCTAGAGAGATAAAAATTTGGAATAAGAGGAACTTGAGGATGACTAGAAATTTGATCATGTATATCATCAAATTCAGTCAGTAAGAAAATTGATTATCAAACATGGGTAATTTACAACAACCAAGTCCTATAAAAGTGATAGTTTCTATTGTATGAGATAAAATGACATATAATTAGCATTAAAAATACCTTTTAAATACATATTTTAGTTCCTCTCAAAGAAAATATGTAAGTTTAAAAAATGATATGTGATTTTGAGTTCGTATGCAAACATTATGGCCTTAGAAAGTTAGATTAATTTTTAAATTAAGACCCTGGTGCCCATTTAATAATAGTTTGAATGAGTGAAAACATTGAAATTTAAAGGGACATGAGAAAATTTGGCTTCATATTCTAACTCTTGGTCTTCTTGTGTGAGTCTAAGGGGTGTTCTTGTGTATTAATATGAACCTACAGAGTTCATTAAAGTATTCAATCTAATCAAGAGATCTGATATAAGGGATCTAAAAAATTAGGTGAGAGAAAGCATTCAAGCATGCAAGAGAGAGAAGGGGGATGAAGGAAATAATTAAAGCATTACATTTGATACATTTTAGGAATTTATTTAGTTGTTCCTTCATCAACTCTTTTTATTCTTGTATGTGAATGAGTTGAATATAACATAATTGACATAGCTGAGTTCAATAGTTTTTCTTGTTTGAAGACTACATAGCTGAGATAGTTGAGTTTAGTAGTTTTTATTGCTTGAGATGAAATTATTCAACTAAAAATTTCAAAGGCCATTAAAATGATAGGATTCATGATATTGGTGTCCTTGTAATCCCAAGAAGGAAAAAAGAGGTTGTAAACTTCATATCATAGTGGAGATGAGCAAGCATGGCTTTATTCTTGTTAGTGTTTTCTCACATTGAGTTTCTACAGGGTATGTCTCATGTTATTTATATTTTATTTGTTTTTTATGTTTTTTCCCCCTTTATTTACATGTTTTCATTCTTTATAACTAAGGTAATATAAAAAACACTTAAGAGAGCTCAAAACTCATCCTTAAAGGTTAAAGCATTTCTTCTTGGACCCCTACTTGTGTGACATTTGAGTACTCTTGCATGTGTGCATGATTATTTGTTAAGATTTTTATCTTATATATGTTGATATGATTCATATCATGCATCCTAAGGCTTGTTATGTATGCATCCTATAAGATTATTTAATATATCTAGTTTGGCATGACATTATTATATGCTTCCTTTACTACATGATTCACATAGATACAACAAATTTGTCTTATCTTTTTGAGATAAGGTGATTATCACTTTTGAAATTCCCTCATCTTAAAATGTGGGAATATTATTTGGGTAATGTAATAGAATATATAACTCTACATACATACAGTTGACAAAATGGGCAAAGTTTGATCCAATTTACATAGTTTACATGATTTAGATATACATTTTGGATAAAATTTAATGCATTAGGAATAGATTTGGGAAATATATTTCTATATTTGTGATAAATATTATACAAATGTTATATATTATAGGTTGAATTATTATAGATACCTCAGCTTGAGACATATTCGAGGTGTACATGCACCAAATTATAGATACACTTTTAAATTATACGCACATTTATGCACTAAACTTATCGAGATGCAATTTTTGGACCTTTATATATTTGTAATAGTTGGATATTTTTTATTAGTTATATCAATATTATGTTCCCTAAATATTATTATAAGTTTTATTTTATTATTACAGGTTGATATGGTTATACCGTTTGACTTGGCAAGATTGAATAAATTGGCTAGATTGGTTATACTTGGGTTATGCAATTGAGACTCTGTGCTCTCAATGGACTTGGTATAAATAATCCTTACAACAAATTGGGGGTATGATCATCCTTCAATTACCTCTTCATATATCCAAGATTCAGTTGTGAACCTCTCTCCAATGTTTCATCTAGGAAGCATCTTTATGTAGACAAACTACCAAGGGGAAATATGGTTGCATTGACACACAAGTGTACTCCTTCCTTGATATATTTATTTAAAATATTTTTTGATTTATTAAAATTAAAATTATATAAATTAATGAAATCTATAAAATACTCTTGGTTTTAGGTTATTCACATAAAACAAATTCAAGTGTACTCAGGTAAAGATAAGGTGTGTTATTCACACCACAATACACTTTCTTTCCTTTAACCTAGTAATTTAATCCATATGCATTACTAGATTAAAGGGGGGAATGTAGATGATTAAATCTAGATTTATATGATAAACTAGTATTTTACACTTGACAATATATCTCAAGGTTATACCTTTTATTTTGACCTTCCTTTCAGCCAAAAGGCTTGCACTCACCACCTCAGTGGGTCTAATTACTTATTTCTTAGTCCAACCTTGATTCTTTGATTATTTAGATCACATGTAACTATAAAATTACTAAATATGATATATATATATATATATATATATATATATATATATATACTTCACTGTTAGTTATATAACCTCAACAACTTTCCTCCTACCTAGATAATTTATTTTAGGATAGGACAATAGCATCGATGCTATTGTCCTCACTTCAACACAAATTTCCTTGCCATAGAAACACTCAAATTAATAAATATTTTGACAGTGTTGAGTTGAGATCAAAGACCCCTTTATCAATGAGTGTTGCCTACATATAAAATACTCTAAGGAGGGTCTTAAATTTATGTATTTCTCCCCTATGTATTAGTATATATGTGAACAATAATGTAGAATGTTATATGAAAGTGGATGTAATGATCTTGCTTGTAACTTGAAAAATATGGCTCATGAGCTATATTTTAAGTGATTTATACTGATAGTATGAGTGATATTATGATTGATATGAAAATACGAATGAATAGGGCACAATATATTAGTTGTAAAATTTTAAATTCAATAGTATGTCTAAGCTTGAGATGTGATTATTTGATGTCTTACTAGATGAATACTGAGTAAGATTTGACTTGTATTTATACTAGTTATTTTGAAATTATCCTCATGAAAGGGTTAATGACATTATTAGGCTAACACATACACATAAAAATATTTGAATATTTTATTGCTTTCAAGGTAAGAACACTTGTATTAGAGTAGGGACAATAACATCGATGCCATTATCCTATCTTGAATGTAACTATCTAAGACAGAGGAAATATGCTGAGGTTCTATCACCAACAATGAATGATATATATCATAATTTAGGCACTATGTGGATACATGTGATCTATATAATCAGATTAATGAAGTTTGGACTAATAAATAAGTAATTAGACCTAGTGAGGTGGTGAGTGAAAACCTTTTGGCTACAAGGAAGGTCAAATTGAAGGATACAACCTTAAGATATATTTTTAAAGTGCATAAGACTAGTTTAACATATAAATCAATATTTAAACATCTACACTTTTCCCTCATTTAATCTAGTAATGCATAAGAATTAAATTAATAGATTAAATAAAAGAAAGCATATTGTTGTGTGTATAACACATCTTGTCTTTGTTTGAGCCCAATTTAATTTTATGTGAATGACCTGTAACCAAGAATATGTAATAGGTGTAATTAGTGAATATAATATAAAATTGAATAATTTAAAAATAATTGAAAGAAAGAGAGAAAGGAAGGAGTACACCTATGTGTCGATGCAACCATGTTTTCCCTTGGTTGTTTGTCTTGATAGAGATGCATCCTAGCTGAAGCATTGGAGTGAGGTTCAAAAATAAACCTTAGAAATGTGAAGAGAGGAATTGGTAGGTGATTGTGCCTCAAATCTAGTATAAGGATGAATTATGCCAAGTCCATTGAGAGCACAAAATCTCAAGTATAACAAATCAAGCCAATCTATGAAATTTAGCCAATCTCTCCCAAGTTAAATGCTATAACCATATCATCCCATAATAATAGAATCATTGTACCAAGTCCACCAAGGGTGTAAAATATTTATGACACTAATACAAAATATCTAATTATTGAAAATAGATAAAGGCCCAAAAATTTCATCTTGGTAAGGTCAGTGCATAAATGTCAAACTTATGTACATGTAATTTGGTGTATGTGCACCTCAAATATGTCTCAAGTTGAAGTATTGGTCAAAATTACCTATGATTTTTAACATTGTATACTATGTATAAAAAATATGAAAATATATGTCACAAATTTGTGTCTAATTCTATAAATTTATACCAAAATATATATTTGAATCATGTAAATTATGTAAATTGAATCAAACTTTACCCATTTTGTTAACTATATGTATGTGGAATAATGTATTATATGACATGACCTATTAGTATTCCCCCCATTTTGAGGTGAGGAGATTTCAAAAGTGATAATCACCTTATCTCAAAAGGCTAAGATAATTATGTTGTATCTATGTGAATTATGTAGTAAAGAAGCATATAGTAGTGTCATGTCAAAGTAGATATATCAATGAAGCTCAAAATATGCACACATAACAATCCCTAAGATGCATGATATTAATCATGGAAATGCATAGATGATAACAAGCTCAACAGAAAATAAAACACACATGTAAGAATACTCAAATGTCATACAAGAAGGGGTCCAAGGAGAATGTAAACAAGGCTCATGTTCAAATACTACATACTCAAGTGGAAGACATGTGGAAATGTCCACATACAAAATAAAATATAATTACTCAAGACACTATGGCCAACAAGCAAATGAACATGTTAAAATGTTCCACCAGTAAGAAAAAAAAAGAAAAAAAGAAATACACTCAAGTAAGCTCATGTAAATAGATTATGTAATGAGATAATAAAAAACTAGCATAATTATGTCTAGTCCCTAGATATATGTGTTAGAAAAATGTCATGTAGAATATAATATCAAATACATTACGTAAGATAACAACATGAGTATAGGCATGTGTAAGATATATAAGCTCAATACAATAATTTAGACTGTTATGAATAAAAGGGTCAAAGATGAATCAAAGGATGTGAACTTAGTTCTCACTAGTACTATGGATTATATCAAATAAATAATTCATGCTTGGACCCACAAAATAGAAATATCACTCTTGAAGACTCTAGGTCTTTAATCCATTGGGAGAATGTTATTTTTTGGTCTTGATAATAGGGCTAATTGAAATACAAAGGCCAACAAGAAGGTAAAGTGGGATCCTCCCCTAGGATAACATATTAATCTAAAGTTTTATGGTGTATCTAAATGAAATCTTGGTTTGGTTGGGATCAGTGAAATATTTTGAAATGAAATAGGTACCCAACTTCTTCATTCTTAAAAATCCTTGGAAAGTTTCTCCAATAATTTCATTGAGGAAAGAGGTTGGTGGAGAGGCTTAAAGATTATGCTATAGAAAAAATGAAGTAGATTGAAAATTTAAGGGGAATATCGATTTATTTTGTAAGCCTTAAGTAAAGAACATTTTAGTCAATATCATCTCTCTTTAGTCATTTATGACCATAAGGAATTACTCTCAGGATTATCAATTTATAAGATTACTCACATCAAATGAAGTGGAAACCATGTGGTGGATCACCTTTCTAACATTAGACTGGGTCTTAATTTACAAGTTCACTCATTGGAATAGGTGACCCCTATCTGCATAAAGTGAATAATAATAATATTATTATAAAATTATCTCATTGCTCCTGATCATGACACTTAAAGTCATGTACATCATTGTATTTCTTGGGGCCACAGGATAATCATTTTTGTGATTTAATGACAAACATTTTTCCTAAATTCTTGACAAAGGTGGAGTCAACTGCATAGGGAAGCTATCACATATAGGAATCCTTAAATTTCACTTCACATTCTTAATTATACCAATTTTAAGATAAAATAATGGTGCAATGAGCTCTAAAAACTTCCCACAAGTATGCATTTCCCCCTTGATTTTCTCTTTCATAAGTCCTGATCGGTATGCCTACAAGCTTAAACATGGTTATTTAGGTTTTCTAAGCTCAAAAACTCACTAAATCCTCATTGATTTTTTTTTTGTTTCTTCTCCCTTGGATTTTTTTTGTGTTTGGCTATTATGGTTATATTTTACCTTTTCTCAAATATTCCAAAGGTTGTGTTATTTTCCTCGATATTGAAGAACTCCTAATCTGATTTTGGATCTCCTTTCTTGAGCCTTCTTTGGTGAACTTTACATTTGAATATTTTTAGTTTTTTTGGCTTGAAAAATATTCTTAGGGATACCATTGTATTAAAACCTCATAATTTTTCACTTGAAAATTTTATTTTTGCTTCCTTTTTTCAAGTGGGTTTTGGGTCTCTATTTGCATGACTTGATTGACTTTCATTTTGGAGCCTTTTTCATTACAATAGTTGAAATCATAACATACTTCTATGTTTTTTTTCTTGGATATTTATTCAATTTTTATACATACTCAGGCATGGTGGCCAAATAGTTGGGTGATTAAAATGTTGGGCCTTCAAGGAGAACACAACAAAACTTGGACAAATCTTCCTCCACTAATATTGTGAACGAAATGAATAGGTAAATTATCCATAAATATTATCTAGATGACATGTAAAATTATTTTTGTAAACTGGATAATGATTTAAAGTTGAAACAATTATTCAATGCTAGAATTTTGGTGGATAAAACCACCCACATAACATCCAAGGAGGCACTGAATTTATAGATTATCACACTGATTGAAGTGGTCATGGATGAAAATATTCTCAAATGGATGTTTAATTTTTTTATTTGTATCATTATTGGCTACATGGATATGATAAGGAACATAGAACAATTGCATTCTAAAATCATTGAATAATTATGGATAGTCCACCATGAGATTGGATACTCTGAAGATATCTCAATTGATTAGAGTCTAGATTGTCTTGTTTAGTGCTAGTGGTACTCTTTCAATACACAAGGACATATATAATTTGGAATTTGGTATGGGGAAAAAACTATACCATGTTTGGACCCTTCTTAAAGTGATGGTTGTTGAAAATATCTCATAAGGCTATAAAATTGATGAAATCTGCTCCAATGTGGAGATTACCACCTCAATCTTGGTGGTTTCTCAGTTATCAAAATCACTTAGTGCCTTGGTAATAAAGGATGCTAGACGTAAGTGTGGATTGAAAATGATGGTTTCATAATCAAGTGATTAATACGTTGCATAGCTTGTTTCCTTAGTATTATTATTATTTCCTATGGAATTTAAGTTTATAATCTTTTACTTTTGTTTCTATAACTCATAGAACCTTCAATAGAGATTACATACAACTATTTATTGTAACTTATCTTTTATATTTTTTGTTATTTATTATAATAGATGGGCTATGGACATTTTTTATTCATAAAAAAATATTTTTTCATATCCATTTTTTGCCTTTGTTGAGCATGACCATTTATGTTTGGTTGTCATTGATGTCAAAGAGAGCATGTTATACTAATGCATTAATGACAAAGTGATCATATTGATGGTTTGGAGAGATATGGCACATTTTCAAGTCTATAAGTACAAATAATAATTTTTGAGACATCTATAGATGCCTTGACAAAGTACTGATAAGTATTTTGATCATTTGAAATGATGAACTTGCATATTATAGATTAAGAGAAGCCAGACCGTCACAGACCATCATGTAGACATGAATGAACCAAAAAGTTTGTGCATATATTTTAGGCACCCAAAAAGTCAAACAAGGTTAAAGGATTTCATGGAGATGTTGTTTATGGTGCCAAGAAGGTACCCTAAATATTTAATGTCTTAAAGTGTTTTCTAGATCGAGATATAAATCTTTAAAGTTGCACTTGTATACTGTGATGGGCCAGAGACCTTCAAGTTAAACTATGTTGAATTCTGAGGTCATCTAGTCAGTAGATCTAATGGTGTGTGTTAACTCATATATATTGATCTAGTGGTGCACATAAAATTCAATATGTCAAAGAATGAATGTTCTAGTGACGTGTCACATTCACAGAGCTTGGATAGAAGATCAATGATGAACGTATGATCATGTAGTCAAAAGATCAATGACACACATTAAATTCAATGAGTCTAATGTGTACAAGGAAAATGGGGCTGCCAAGTGTCACAATCATAGGAGATCAAATCTTAAATCAATGGTGAGCATTGCAAGGTAAGGGCAAGGTTGATCCATAGAGATTGATGATATGTATTTGGTTAAAATTGCCAGGGAGCATGAGATGAGGTCAAACTAACAGATGTTTAACATATTTAATTATCAAGATAATTTCAAGAGAGATATATGATGTGTATTTATTCAAGCTATGAGAGTGAATGAGATGTTAAAAAAGTGTTTGATATTTAATAGTGATTGTTGGAATTTAAATATTCAAATTAACAAAGGAAAACTAGTGCTTAGTTTTCGAGCTATAACTTTTGATCCAAGATGAATTTATTGATGAAGTAAAAATAAAAGTTGTAGAGGAATTCAAGATGAATCCATTTAATCTAGTTATAAGGTATGGATATTTGTGCAATCAAATTTATTAATCTCCAAAGTTGACTATGTGTTTGACCATGTTCTGTAAGTGACCCAAGAAGGATAATTGAGTTTTTATTGATGGTATTTGGATGTTTAAAGGTAACTTAGATATTTTAAAGTGTTTTATACTCAATTAGGATCAGATATATGGATTTTGGAGGTTTTAAAAATCCATCTTCAATATGAACAAATGCTTATAAGTTGACTATTTTTTCATTCATTGTATTCTTGTGTACAAAATGTTGTTTGAGCAAATTGTGCTTTAGAAAAAGAATGTTTTGGTAGGTATAATGAATTGAAGATGATTTAGAGATAATATGGAATGAACCCTATACTTTAAAGTGATATTATGTTTTTATTTTTCTTGTTTAAGTGCTAAATGGGTGAATAGGTCTCCATGAGATTTCTAAGGGCTAATAAGGCCTAACTGAAAGGTGTAGCTGCTTAAGTGTGACCCATGAATGCTATGGATAACTTGGGAGGATGGTATTAAGCTATGTTATATGTATTAATGGTTAATTCAAGTATTATGGCTGACCTAGATTGTGATATACATGATGAATCTATAAATAGTAGAGACCAAGGCAATGGTTTCTAGATATATACATGTACATGTGTTGGGAGAGAAAAAGATAGAGGTGAAGGATATAGATCAGTTAGAGTGTGATTAGTGGATGGAATTAAGTACAAAGTAGATTGAGGATGATATAAAGAATACTAGAGAGATCAAAAAAGTGTTTTGGAAGCATTGATTGTATGATCAAGTTTATGAGTGTGTGATGATCTGAAAGAAAGGTGCTATACATTGTATCTCTAATCAGATTGGTTTGAAATAAAAATTCTAGAGTTGTTGATTAAACAAGGTGTTGAGTGGGTGCTCAACATCTAGAACAAGTGGGTGCTTGTTCATACTTAGGGGTGGGTGCTCCTTATGAAGTCGCTGATTCACTAAAAGGGTCTCATATTTTTGATCATCTTATAAGAAAAGTAGTCCATGTGTTTGTAGGATTGAGAGTGGATTTTATTCCCAAAGAGGGTTTCCCACGTAGATCTTGTGTTATGTGTGTGATCTTGTTTATTAATTGTTATGAACATCTCATATGCTTTGTGAATGCTTATGGTCATTGAATAAGAATTTGAAAGGATTGTAATTAAAGTTTGAAATATCTTGAATCAATGATTCACCCCCCTCTCAATGATTATACCTCCAACAGCCTCATCCACTTGAGCACCTCTACCATGATTTTTTCAATAATCCTCACATCATAGTAGACATGACCAAACTTTTTTGAATACAAACAACCACCCAGTTTTTATGTTTAATTGATTGACATTTGAATTCTAGATGGTTTTTTTGTTAAAGTGCCTAAAATAAAATAATGAAATTAAAGTATTTAAAAAATTTAAAAATTTGATAACATTTGAAGTTTAAAACTACAAGGCTAATCCTTTGCATCACATCCAATCTTTATTTTATTCATGATTTGGTTTTGCACAAGATGATCATATAATGAAAAATATATTTCCTATAAATGTAAAGGATTATTCCTTGGTTTTACTTTATGTCTTAACAATTGGATTCCTATAAATCTAAAGGATTATTCCTTGGTTTTATTTTATGCCTTAGTAATAGGATCCATGTGTCATTCTAATGATTTGGTTGGTATTTTATTATCTCATTTTTATATATTTTTTTAATTAGTAAAAATGGGTTGGAAGGTTCCTCAACCATTTTATTAATAATAATAAAATATTAAAACATAAAATTTTTTAGATCAATATAAAGTATATCTCTAAAAATGGAAAATACTCCCAAGAAAACAAATAAGAACAAAGGTTGGTAAAACATCAAGCAGATAGAATAAACCAACTAGCATAAAATAATATAAAATTAAGATTTTTTTATAGCCTTGATGAATCTCCCTTAGATATTTCAAAAATCTCACAACTTAGATTTCCATAATAGATAGTACACATATTTTGAAGAACACACATTCAGTGTCATGCACAATTAGAGATTCCTAATCCTTTCAAAATTTCAAAAGTTTCCATAAATTAATAATGGATAAAAAAGGAGAGATATAAATAGATAAAACCATTAATACCAAAATAAAATAAGTTGTACAATTAAAGGTTAATAATTTCTACCTACTAATCAAAACATTTGAAAAAGGGGGAAAAGGTTTCCATGGGGAAGGGCCTCAACAAATCTGTCCCAAAATATATGATAGAAATTTTAGTGAAATACCCTACTAATGATCATAGGAGATGATAACATTAAAAAAAAAAGGGGACTTTGATTAACTCCAACATTGGCCATAAATCTACTACTTGATTAACTTCCCGAAATTAATGTTGAAAATAAATAATAGAAAAATATCTTATTAAATCATGAGTTCTACCTGTAATCTGATCCAAATTCTAGTTTGGCATGGATCATTTTTTCATAACATTTATAATAATCAAGGAATCCCTTTAAATCTCTATGGGTAATAATATATTTTTCTTCCCAACTTGAGCCCTTCCATTAGAGCCACAACTTTAGCTTCATTATTAGTATCCTTAGGAAGAAAAAATAACCTCCCCATAAAAAATTCCCCATAGAGTTATATAGAAAACATTTGTCCCCAATAAACCTAAGATTTCTCCTAGACTTTACATCAGAGTTTAGTTTGACCAAACCATTCCTCAACAGGACCACCTAGCATTGAGTAGTCCTTTTTCTTAATATTATTAAAAGTGGTAATTGGTGGTAAAATAATTTTAGGCCAATTTTATAAAATATCAAGCTCTTGTGTGCTTAATAATTTTTTATTAATATTATAAGAAAGATAAATATTAACCATAATCATAATTTTAATCTTATCCCAATGTATGTAATGAATTAAGATAAATCTGTAACTTATCCTACCTAATAAATCTAGAGTCAGAGAAGTTAAATCCACTAAAACCCATTAGATAATTAGTTATATCGGGGCATGACCAATTGGATATGCTAAACCTATCTAGAGGAACACTTATCACATAACATAAATGGGGAGGGTTCCAAAGCCTCTAGGCAATCAATACAATGGAATAACCCTAAATAGGTCTCTTAATAATAATGGAATTAATCTAAACTAGTGTTACTAGAGTTTACAACAAAATTAAGGGGTACAGTTAAAGCATAACTAAAAGAGATAAAGAAACATGGTAGGAAAATGAAAGCTTATGTTACTATGGTGGAAAGTGACAAGTTTGGATAACCCTATAGCCATAATAAGTTTAAGTGTAGAGGAGTCCAAACAAGGAGTTATACATTTAAAATTATTGATTATGAAATATCAATTTACTAAATGAAACAACTAAGGTTATAAATACTTACATTTAATATAACTTATCGAGCCTCAATCTCTTCCTTGGCAAATGGTGATTTTTTTGTGGTCTAAATGTTCACAATGGTTGAAATCAACTCTAGGTTGTTAGACTTATTATTTACATCCAAGACTCCAAAAGATAAACTATTTTCCTCTAAGACAAGATCTAAACAATGGATTCTCCCAAATGTAGACTAAAAAAGAATTATGAGTAATTATAGTGTAAAAATGAATTTTATTCACTATTATATTGAATTGAGACTTATATTTATAGAGGTGAGTTGACCCTAAACCCTTCTGAAATTTCAGTTGACAATATTGGCCCATATCAACATAGTTATAAAGTGCCTATTTACTCTCGAACTAGGTTGGCCTGAGATGACTTAGTTTCAATTATTTTGAAGTGTGAATCATGACTTTAAGGATTATTTTGACCTTGTTTGACCTAGTTATAATTTTGGTAGGGAGCAAAAATACTACATTGACCTAGGCCGATATACTCAAAAAAGATAGGTCTTAGCTTCATTAGGGGCTATTTAAGAGGAAGATTGATTTAGGAGATCAAGTAAGTGAGATTTTTTAGTGGATATAGGCATGAAGTATATAAATAAAAATATTGTGAAGAACCAATGGTCTACCCATGCCTTTCTCGGTGCACCCTTTAAGGTGTGCACTCAGAGAGGTTGAATCTAGACATGTTATAAGAGAGAAAGATTCAATAAATGGTAAAAAATTTATGTATATACATATTCCACACTCAAATTTCATCACATGTCATAATAGTGTAACATGTGATGGTGATTTTTGAAAGAACATATAAACACAAAAATTGAGCTAACTCAGATGAAGTACAAAAATAAATGCTGAAAGCAAATGAAAGTAACATAGACATACCTTTACTTAACTTTATATTGAATGCATACATGTAAATATCATAGTCTTGATCATGGAGGGTACAACACTTGAGTTTGAAGAACCTTAGGGATACAAGGATAAAAAAATAGAAGTAATGCATGTGTATGCAATATGGTCAAAGTATAAGTGGAAAACTATCAAAACTAATTGAAATACTTGAAAATGGCAAGTTGGCATCCTAAAGGCTAGATTAGAACCAAAATATTAAGCATGTAATTTAAAAAATGATTGTATAACACACTAAATCATGTGAAAAAGAATGTAAAACATTAAAAGTAAGTGAAATATCAATGTAATCAAATAAATACATGTAAGATAACCATATTAAATGAGGCATGGATAAATCATAAATGACTGAAATGAAATGTAACTCAAGATGTAAGACAAGCATGTCAAGTAAAATATAAATAAAAACATGTAAGCATGTAAAATTTCTTATTAAAGATGAGTGAAGTCCAAAAAAATCAAACAAGAACATGATGGATAAATGAAAATCAAAATCTCTAAAGGATGATAACTCAAACCTATGATTGCTCTAAAATACAATTTAATAAAACACAACCATCTAATGAGATGACTAGTATGATGGTGAGATGCTTTGGTAAGTAAATGTGAATGGGTGTTTATGATTAAAAACTAGTACTATTCAAGGTATTACAATGTAACTCATAAAATAGAAGCCAAGAGGTAGAAGAAGGGAAATGTGATCAACTAAAAATGATACCCATCAAGGGGAATAGAGGGAATAATGTGATGTAGATAAGGAATGCAAGGTACCACATGGGTGATGTGAACATCCTTAGTAAAAATGAAACACAATAATAAAGTAAGGCTAGAAACAATCCACATCAAGGACCTAAAACACTCCAACTAATGAACACAAATCTTGGGCTAACAAGTGAAGTACATATATCATCCCATTAAAGCTAATTACATGAAAGTAAAAGGATATTTACTTCCCATAATGTGTTCCCCATTCTACATGATCCCTTATAGAGCCATATAAATACTATGAATATTGGGTACTTGTGTGAGAAATTAGGTGGTACTATAATTATATGAGATAACAAGACCTCCTACCCTATCTACTAGCCTACCACACCCCAATGGACCTCAGCTCTATCATGAGGTGGCATGTGGATTTTTAGCTTCAAATAATATATGAGATGTGCCAAATATCATGTATTTTGGTGTTATTTGACTTTTAATATTATTTTTTATTTTTATCATTTCATTTTTATTGTATGATATGGATTTTAACTTTTTTGGATTTTTGTATTCCTCCTCCATATAGATTTAGAGAGCCAAACATGAATGATATAAGTAACTAAAACAAGAGAGATTACACTTGGACACTAGATAGAAGGACCTAAACACCATGGTGTCTAAACACTCCTATAATTATGCACAAGTAAATGTGAAATCTCAAACTAACCTATGTGTGCCTCAAGTGAAAGGAAATAAGGGAAATGTGGGGATTGTGAAAGACCTATCCATGTAATAAATGATATAATGATAAAAATGCTTGTAACTGATCACAATAAGGTAAAACAACATCATGAAATTGATAGAGCTATGCTATTATAGTCATGTCTCATTAATTTGTACTACCCTATAATGAATCTAGCACAAACACTAATGAAAGTAGTAGTCATCTAAAAAAAAGGGGAAAATTAAATGGTCATCCCAAAAATAGGGGGAATATAAAGTAGCACCTATGAATCACAAAGAAAACAAGGAAAAAAATGAATTAAAATGAAAAATAATGAAAAGTATAAAGACAATACCTAAGAACCACAAGGGAAATAAAGGACAAAGTAATGCGATGTAAAACCAAAGCACCAAAAAGAAAACAACAGTGTAAGTACAGTGAAATAAAACCAAAGAACCACAAAAGAAATAATGGTGTAATTAAAATGGCACTGAATAAAATAAAATGCACACAAAAAAAGAAACTTGAGAAAAAAATGACAAGAAAATTCTATTCTAATATCTATGAAAAATATGAGTATGCGAAATACAAGTCTATGTGTCTCATAAGATTTCTTAAAGTTTAATTTTTTTGTTATTATGCAATTTAGAAGAAGATTACGCATCATAGGATGCCACTAAGGGTAATTTTATGTAAGGATTAACATCACAAAATGACCCAAAGTTTGAAGTCATATGTGGATGGACATTGTAAGATTCCCTAACATGTGATGTGGAGTGAGGTGAAACTAAATTGTTAGAATGAATTGCATCAGGCTGGCCAATGTAGTTTGGTGAATTTGTAATTTTAGAATGAATTGTATTTGGGTGGAAATACATTTTTAGACATGTAAATGCATTGATATGTTGGATTTTGAGGATGTTGAAATTAACATGGGACTTTTAGGAGAGGTTTGAATAGGTTTATAATCCAAAATATGACCATTTATGATGTGCTTTGGAGTAGGCATTTGAACTAGGTGTTCCTTGGATTTGTGTGACTAACGTGGTTGAAGTTTGATGAATACAACTACCTACTTGAATTTTTTCATGTTAGATATCATTTACTTATTATTTAATAAATAAGGATAAAATGTGGTTTGGATAACATTATTAGATGTTTTGGGATCAAGATGGTGTTGACATTAATCGTTAGGTAGTTGGTGTTGATGTGATTCATTAAATTTTTCTCGAGAGACTTTAAGATAGTATTCATAATGTTATTGAGTAAGAGTGTCAAGATTAAGATGTAGACTAAGCAAAGAATCAATAAGAAATCATTAGAGATAATGACAATTCTCATGAGAATGATCTATCATATCATGCCACCAAAAAAACATATCAGTTTTGAACCATTTTTGAGGAGGTTTGGAAGATTCAAATCTCATGGATTTAAAAGTTTGAATCTTTCTCTTGAGTTTATGGAAACCCAAAGGTGGGTGGGTAGGGGTTTTATTGGTTGGTGTATAAGCTCCATCATTAGGTTGTGTGGGAGGATTAATTCAAGATGAAGTGGTATCAATGACATTAATTAATGAATCTTTATGAGATGAATCAAATTAACTCAAAGTATTGCATTTTTTCTTGATCTACGACCTCTTTTAAAGTCTTCGAGGAAACATAATAACTTTTTATTGAAGACATGGGATTTAAGAGCAATAACAAAGATTTTTAAAATACTATCATCACTCATGTTATGATCCATTTTGTGAGATATAGACTTCCATCATTTGATGAAAGTGTGAGAAGATTCATGAGGAAGTTTCTTAGAATTGATGAAATGCTAAGATAATTAATAAGAAGGTCATTATGTTGGAATTCCTTCACTAGAGCAGTGACTAAATTCTATAGTTGTGTAAAGTAATGTCTAAGAAGTTGATTGTACCATTTAAGTGAATCTCCAACAAAGGTTTTGGCTAAGATCTTGGTGGTAGAAAAGGTGTTAGTTTATATCCCTTATTTATAATGATTACCAAATCTTTTGAGAAAGATAACATGATCTTTAGTCCCATCATATGTGATAATGAAAGGAGATAAAGAATCATTCTAAAGATGTTGAAGTATTTTGTTAAGTAAAGGAGGTTTAGGGATGATATTACCATTGTCATCTCTAAAAGGAGGTGGAACAAAATTATGATTTGGTTGAGTCATGATGACTTGAGGTTGACTAGCCATTTACAAATTTGGTTTTGCATTTTGATCATTTGGGAGCTTGTAGAAGCTTGCATAATGTTCATTTTTTGAAACATTTGAGAAAATATTTGATTAGTATCATTAGGTGGATTTTTATTAGTTATATTAGGATGGGTATTTCCAAAATTGGTATTAGGATGAATATATTCAACATTAGTGTTGGTTGACCCAAATGTGGTTGAAGAAGAAGGTATGTTAAAACCAACATTCTTGTTAAAAGTGTAACTAGTATTATCATCAAGGTTATTGAATAATTGTGAATTATATAGATCCTTAGTTTGATTGAACTCAACCATGTTACTTTGTGAAGTGATAATGTTAGATGCTCTTATTATGTGTGTAATAAGAGGATTGTGAACATTTATTGTAATAGGTGGAACATAATGTGAGGTTCCAACTGTCAATGTATATTTGTTGATGAGTTTATGACTTCTTAGTTTAGAAGGTGTAAAAGTGGTATAAGGTGTATAGTTATCATGATTTTGGATTTGTCATGGAGGATATTATGGATATACTATATGGTATGAGGTAAAACAATATTTTGTTTGAGAAGATTTAGAATGATTTTGGGAAAAAATGCATCATGAAGAATTTTATTCCATGGTGGATAAGGTAGAAATAATAAAACAACCCATGTAGGATATAAATGAGTTGATGCTATTAATAAAGATCCTAAGAGGTGACATAATTATGATAGATGATTGCAAATTTTGATGAAAAATAATTTATCCTAAAGAAATGACTATGGTCGATGTAGTCACACAAACTGCAAGGAAAAAATGAAACTATCTAAAAATGGTCGATGTAGTTGGTAAAGGATAAACATAAATAGTGATAAAAAAGTACTATATTTCCATGGCCAATGTAATTACATAGATAAAAAGGTAGAGACATAACTATATCAATTCTAGTCAATGTAATTGTTATAAAATATAAATATAATTAATGATTAGAGAATGTACTATATTGAGTGTGGTCGATGTATTTACATAGACAAAAATGTAAGTATAAAACTATTTTGAACCTAGTCAATGTAGTTAAGTCTAGAAATATTTATCAATATTAGGAATGAAATGTTGGTCCTAGTCAATAAATTTTTATAAACAAAGGTAGAGGGGAAGCAAACTTAGTAAACTATATCAAACATTGTTGATGTAGTCTTTACACACCTACAACTATATCAACATTAGATGATGTAGGTTGAACACACAACACAAAACTATATTGACACTGGTCGATATAGTCTACAATACATAATATAATAATAAGTACAAATTTATAATTTAATTATTTTTCTAACTATTTATCCAAAATAAAGATCAGGTAGATGTACTAAAAGATGTGATTAATTTGTAGGCTCTCAAAGATACTTGTTTATCCATTGGATAGTGTCAGCCCAATATTTTAGAGTATTGACTATGAAAGAAGTACTTTTTCCATAGCCCATTAAATCTAGTTTCAAGGGTAAGCTGAGAGTAACTTCATAACATCATTCACTAACTCATACACTATAGAATCAAATAGATGGTTGGCTTCTTAAGGTTCAATAAAAAAGAAATCATAGATGTTTCTTAAATAATATGAGGTATGTCGAAACTAAAGCCTATGTCTAGCTTTATACTATGGCTATGAGTATTATGGAAATCCCCTCATGTCATGATGTATATAAACAATAGATAAATATTGTAAATATATCATTGTGTAAACCTTTATTACAATAGATAAGTAGTTTGAAATCAATCAGAACATAGTTTCTAGGGAAAGCCATATAAAGAGAAAATAAGTTTTAAAATCAATGTAAAAAATTAATTTATAGTTTTTAATGAATGAAAATAAAAAGGCAATCAACTTGAAAGGAAATGTTTAATTAATTACTAAAAAAAATTTAATTTACCTTTATTATTTTGAGAATGAAAATACACAACTATATCTACATAGGTTGAAGTAATTATTTAGACAATACAAATATGTATTGATGTTTATCAACACATCTATGTAAAAATAGATGCAAAAATGAATAATAAACTAAATCAGATAGGGTTGATATAGTTTATTACAAAAAAATGCAAATATAAAACATTATAACTATATCAACTAGGGTTTACAACTATGTCGACTAGGTTCGATATAGTTTGATAGGGAAAAAATGAGTTTATAACTGTATCATCTAGGATAGATATAGTTTGGCATGGAGGAAAAATGAGTTTATAGTTACATCGACCATGGTTGATATAGTTGTTTGAGTAAAATAAATTTTGATAGAATAAAAAATTTAGATACTGAACTAAATTAAATTTCTTAATAAAGTTGACTAAAAAAATAAAACTATATTATTTGGGAAAAAATAACATGGTAAATAAAACTAGATAGGGCCTAACCAATATAGTTGGCTAAGTGAAATAAATAATGTATATCTTAGTGTAATATTATATCGACCTGATTTGATGTAGCGTGATGAAAAACATAGAGTTAAAATTATACCAACTCACATCGATGTAGTTTACTAAAAATACATAAGAATTAAATTGGATTAACCATTGTTGATTTAGTCTATATAAAAACACAAAAAAATAAAAATGTATTGACTTACATCGATATAGTTTATTGAATGAGGAAAAATTAATGGTTAGTTCACATCAAGTTCACTAGAAAGTATGCAATAAATTAAGATAGACCTATAACTTATCTTGCTTAATAGATATGGAGTCAGAGAAGGTAAATCAACTTAAACCCCTAGGATACTTAGTTATATCTAGGCATGACCAATTGGATCTGCTAAACCTAGCTAGAGGAACACTTATCACATAACATCAATGGGGAGGGTTTCAAATCCTCTAGGCAATCAATACAATGTAATAAACCTAATAAAGTATTTTAACAATAATGAAATTAATCTAATGTAGTGTCACCAAATCTTACAACACAAATAAGGGAGATGATTAAAACACAACTAATTGGGTTAAGGGATCATGGCAGGGAAACAAAGGCCTAAATTATCTAGGATGGAAAATGGCAAGTTTGGATAATCCTATAGCTATTATAAGTTTAAGCGTAGAGGAGATCCAAACAAGGAATTATTGACCCATAAATTGTAAGTGACCCCAATTATTAGAAACTATTTAAAAATGGATACTTGTTAATTAAAACTTGATCTGGAAATGACACTTGACAATTTTAAAAATTTTACTCCATTTTTATGGATAAAGAAAAATTTCTCAATTTCCTATAAAATTACATAAAAATTGGCATATTAATATAAAACTAACAATTTAATGATTAAAAAGAACAAGAAGCAAATGTTCAAATGCAAATAATACACTTACACTTGATAACAGAGTTTACCTTTTCAAGGGCTATGTCTCTGAGTTTGATAAAATATGAACCAATATATAAATTATTTCAAAATAGATTTAATTATTACATCATATGTTCTCCTGGAATGGGCTACCAAGCCATCGTCTTGACTTGAGAAAGTCTTACAAAAGACGGGTTTCGTAAAATCTCCACTTTGCATTGAGTTACTTCTGATGAAATCTTTTTCACTTCTTGTTCTCCTCTAATGAGTGCTTTGAAAACTTAGAATGCTTTTGAATAATTTTTCCAATGGGAGTCATAGGTTTATATAGATTTCAAAAACTCAAAAATCATGGATATTTGCCTTATCCATCCCCAAACCTAAGCCTTTGCTTAAGCTTTTTATCCTTACCTCCCAAAATAGGCATGGAAAGTTGATTAGGGTCAATGGGTCGAACCACCCTTCATATCTTTCTCTTTGGATAAACCTCCCATGCATTTCTATGGGAGATATCCTAATTTATATGGGAAATATCCCACATTTGTGGGGAAAGAGATATTCATGGAGTTAATCCCATTTCTCAAGCCTTAGGAAGTGGGATTTGTCTAAACTCTTGAAGAATATTTTAGAGATATTATTGACACTAAAAATGTGAGGATTTAATTGGTCCACATGTCAATAATATATTGGACCATTTTCATGTTCAGTCACCAGACTTGCACATTTTTTCGCTATTGCTTAAAAACTTCAATAGGCCATAACTTGCACATACGGACTCCATTTTTCAAACCAAAAATGCACTAAAAATCTCTTAATGAGATCTACACTATGTTAATGGTTTGAATAAGAATTTATATCTTTCATTTTTATCCCTTATAGATGATATCTAGATCACAACTCCCCACTAAGAAGGATTTTGGTCTCCAAAAGTCCAATAATCCATCAAAACTTGAAAATAAAGTTTTTGTTACCCTTCCATGAAGTTTCTTGTCTTGAAAAAACATATTTTGCATGAAACAACATACATAAAAAAATAGCATTGAAAGCAATATTATCTTTCATGTCAACAACATTCTCCTTTAACATTCCAAATATCATAAGTATAATGACAAGGACCTTATTTTGGGTGATGGGATCTCATGATATATTGTATCCCAGTTTTTACAATGCCATATTGATTTTCCTATTTAAATAAAGTTGTATTTCCCAAAGAAAGTATGGTTTACCTAGGATAATGCCACTAAATTGAAGTGGAACCACATCTAATTCAACTTCATCTAGGAATTTGGAGGTAATTACAAACCCTAGTTTACATGTTTTGCTTACATGAAAGTCAACAACATCATTTATCCCAACCAATGAATATGGTCTAAAATGTGGCTTAGTTTTCAAACCTAGGGTTTCTACAACATCTTTAGAAATTAAGTTCTTTTGATAATATATATCAAAATTTAACATCTATCTTTGAATGATTAGCAATTATTCTTTTGAATAAATGTTGTTTACCTCTCCAGGGTGATAAATTCTACACTATTAGCTTGTATTTGACTGTCATCTCTATATTTTTCTTGACTGAAAATGCAATTACAACCTTTTTCTGAGGTTGTAGATGACTTTTCTTATCTTCTTTCAGCATTTTACCCTTAGCGTTCAAGTAAAAACCAAACTTCATGTCTTCTTTAGGCAACTTCATTTCATTAATTTTATTCTTTTCTAACTTGACATGTCTCTTAAGCATCCTTCTATGGATTTATTTGGCATAATTATAAGATACATTTGAGTATTTTATCTTTTCATACCTTGATAAGTCATCTAAAGATGTCTCATTAGATTTAACTACTTCATCTTCTGATAATGCTTCCTTTTGCTGTTCAAGGTGTTTTGAATTACTGCTTGAGTAACTCTTCATCTCATATTCTTTGGAATATTTTCCTTCATTTCCATATCCTAATCCTACATAAAATGGTCTCTTCACAACTTGGATAAGTTAGACAATTCCTTGACCATTAATGCTAAGGATGTTTCCATTAAATCCCATCTTTACCAGTAGCTTAAAACCTATTCCCCTTGTGTGCTTCTCAAATTTATCAACACATTTACTTAATGAATGTATGGATTTAGAACATAAATTATCCATAACATTCTTAATATATCCAAAAGAATTGATTTCATTTTTTGAATGTACATTTGAGTTAGAAGACACATTAACAATTGGAGCATTGTTCATTTTCAGAATTAAAATATTATTCTCATTAGGAGGACTTCCAAGAGTATAATATTCAGAGGAATTATTGATATAACCATAAATTACCTTTGTTGTTTGACTAGTCCCAAACTGAATCTTATAAGCATGATCGCCAGTCAGCTAGATTCCATCTCCCAATGCTGTGTACTTGGCCTACTAGGATATGAGATAGAAATTACCTACAATGATCTCCTCTGATTCTTATAGGATTATATCAAGATAACATTTATCAAATATTAGATCTCCAATACCAAAATATAGGATACAATAATGTGTCACATGTCCATGTACCATGCCATTAGCTTCTCTGAATGTCTTAGTACAGGGTAATGAAATAAATTTCAATCACATATGTTGTATGAGACCTTCGGTGATATAAATAAATCCAAATCTCTAGTAAAAATAAATTTTCATGAACTTACCCTCAGTAATAACATTGACATTCTACCTTTGGATATTCTTAGAGTGTAACATAATCTCTAGTAATTCAACTAGTAGAAGTTATCATATTATAGTCTTTAGAGTTGACTGATGATGTACTATTAGTTTGAATGGTTGATTGCTTCTAAAAATAGTTGGTGCCTTACTTTTATCCTCATTCTACTTATTGAACTAGTGTGGAGCCTGACTTGGATGCAATATCTAACTTTGATTTGTAACATATTCTCTTCTAGCATAATTCCCACAAATTTTTGAGTCTTCACACATCCTCTTCCTTTGATGGTGTTTTTGTTGTAGTTCCACCAACATATCATCAATGCTCTATTGGAGTTTCTTGATCTACAACTCCTATCTTCATTTTGCATCTTGTTGTCATTATTATTGCAATTGCAAGTATTGCATCAATGTAGTGACAATGGTATTTAGTAATAGCTAAACTTGAGCTAACATTGGATCCATATTATTCCATAGTATGTGAGTAAAATCACTATTACACCAACATGAACTTAGCTCTGATACCAAACTGATCTGTAAATAGTAAGTGACCCCACTTATTAAAAACTATTTAAAAATAGATAGTCGTTAATTAAAACTTGATCTAAAAATGTCACTTGAAAATTTTAACCAATTTAATCCATTTTTATGAATAAGGGAAAATTTATCAATTTCCTATAAAATTAAATGAAAATTAGCATATTAATTTAAAACCAATAATTTAATGATTAAAAAGAACAAGAAACAAATGTTCAAATACAAATAATACACTTGCACTTGATAACATAGTTTGCCTTTTTAGGGGATACATATTTGGGTTCGATAAAACATGAACCAATATATAAATGATGTCAAAATAAATTTAATTCCTACATCACAATGTGCTCCTAGAATGGCTACCAAGCAACCATCTTGACATGAGAAAGTCTTGCAAAAGATGGGTTCCACAAAATCTCCACTTTGCACTGAGTTACTTCTAATGAACTCTTTTTCACTTTTTGTTCTCCTCCAATGAGTGATTTGAGAACTTAGAATACTTTCAAATTAATTTTTCAATGGGAGTCATAGGTTTATATAGCTTTCAAAAACCCAAAAATCATGGATATTTTCCTTATCCATCCCCAAGCCTAAGCCTTTGCTTAATCTTTTTATCCTTATCTCCCAAAATAGGGCATGGTAAGTTGATTAGGGTCAATGGGTTAAACCACCCTTCATATATTTATCTTTGGATAAAACTCCCATGCATTTTTATGGAAGAGATCCCAATTTCTATGGGAAATATCCAACATTTGTGGGGAAAGAGATATTCATGGAGTTAATCCCATTTCTCAAGCCTTAGGAAGTGGGATTTGTATAAAATCTTGGAGAATATTTTGGAGCTATTGTGGACACTCCAAATGTGAGGATTTAATCAGTCCACATGTCAATAATCTATTGGACCACATGCATGTCCAGTCACTATACGTACACATTATTTCCCTATTGCCTGAAAACTTTAACAGGCTATAACTTGCACATACAGACTCCATTTTTCAAACCAAAAAATGTACCAAAAATCTCTTGATGAGATCTATGCTGTGTGAATGGTTGAATACGAATTTATACCTTTCATTTTTTATCCCTTGTAGATGATCTCTAGATCGGTTATACATTCAAAACTATTGATTATGCAATAACTATATACTAAATGAAAGAGATAAGGTTACAAATACTTACTTTGAATATAAATTGTCAAGCCTCAATCTCTCCCTTAACCAATGATGCTTTGTAAGAGGTTGTTATGGTTATAAGGATCAAAATGTCTGAAATTAGCTCTAGGATACAAGACTTATTCTATTTGCATCCAAGACTCCAAAAGAGAATTTATTTCCATCCAAGATAAGATCTAAACAATGGATCAAATGTAAACTAAAGTATATAATTATGAGAAATATTAGTGCAAAAATGAATGTTCCTTGCTATTAGATTTAAATGAGACTTGTATTTATAGAGGTGAATTAACCCTAAACACTTATGGAATTCTAGGTGACAATATCAACATGCCTTGACATAGTTAGAAAGTGATTGTTTACTATTAAACTAGGTCATCTTGGGTCAACCTAGTTATGAAGTGTATGTCATGAATTTTAGAACTATGTCAACCTAGGATGACCTAGTTTGAACTTTAGTAGGAAGCATAAATACTACGTAGACATGGGTTGATATAGTCAAAAAAGATATGTCTTAGCTTAGTTAGGGGCTATTTAGGAGGAATATTACTTTAGGAGATCAAGTAAGTGGGAATTTATAGTGGATATAGACATGATATATTTAGACAAAAATCTTGCCAAGCACCAATGCCCTACCCAATCCTTTCCCGATGCACCATTTAAGGTGTGGACTCAAAGATATTGAACCTTGATTGGTTATTTCAAGATAAAAAATTTCAATAAATGATAAAGTTTAAAAATATTGTGTGTATACACCCATAATCTCTCCTAATCCATAGCCTTATTCTCAAACATTTTATTATTCCTATCTTTCCATATATACCAAATAACATTCATAGGAACAACCTGTCAAATAGAAGTGAGGTGTTTCAAACCCAAAGGTCAAGCTATAAAATTTTGTTTAATATAATTTGGGCATACCCAAGAAATATGAAGCATAGAAAATAACAAGATCTAACATTATTTGCATAGGAATAATGTAAAATAAGATGTTCCATTGATTCCCCCTTTTATTTTCATAAAAAACAAATGAAAATTCCAATAAATCCCATACATTAGAGTATATCATGTATAAGGATTTTATCCAAACAAACCAACAAGGCAAAGGAATTACTTTGGGAGTAGAAATTTTATTTCATAATAGGGAAGTATACTGATTTTGTTCTACAACCTCTTATACAACAACCACATTATAACCAACTCTAACAATATATATGCCTAATTTATCTCCAATCTATCACAAAGAATCCACCTTTTTTCTCAATAGATTTTTCTTGGGGAAAAAAATTGAGAAAACAATAATTTTTTATCATCTGGTCCTTCAATTCTTTTAAAATATTTATAAGCCTTAATACTTTCAACATTAATATCAGACACTTCCCAATAATTACACACATGCAATCCCCATATCACTTCTAAACTTTTATGTAGCTCATCCAAATACCCTCTTAGAAAAAGCATTGATTATTCTTGTCAAGAGTCTTGTTAATCACCATTCCCCACATCCCATTAAAAATTATTACAAATTGTTATTTTAGAATCCAAGCTGAAATTCCAAATAGTATCTCATTTTTCTATTAAAATTAGCCAGAAAGTCACATTATATCAACTTAAACAAGAACCTATTAAAAATTTTAGTATGTGCTTAGATTCAAAACTGTGATAAAAATATCTCACTAAATACATTATAGTGAGTTACAAGTTATTTTAACCAACAATTTATTCTACCACTTAAAAATAAAGTCATGTTTAACACTTACTAATATTATTATGAGCTTTTCCATATGATTCATTACTATGAGATTAAAATTTTAGAGGTTAACATGTTCATATATGGGTTTAATGGCTCTACCTCTACTAACAATAAATATCAAGGTAAGTAAACATATAAAGCTAAGGCTAATGATACCCCTAATTTCCAAGCTAAGATGAGGCCAAAAATGTTAATGCAGTTTTAAAACTAATTAGCAAACTAGTTCTTCCACCTTCTCAAGAGCATAGGAAATTTACAAGCTACTTGAACCTCATCAAAAAGTTCTTAAAATATTTATTAAATATAACATAATATCTCTACCTCCCCCTCGTGAGTTGGATATATGTCTAGATTTTCTTATAAATTATGATGTGAATAAATATTGTGACTACCATATATTTGTGGGACATACTATGAACTGATGATATACATTGTGACATAAGATATAATTCTGAATCAATATTAATGTTATTTAATTGAAAGGGCATAATACTAAATTGAATGAATTAGTTTTTATACCAAATCAATGATTTCAAATTTCTAACAATCCACTTCCAAAAAATTATGATCCAAAGCAAGACAATGCTAACATAAAAATCCTAACACATCAATCAATGATTTCCAATGAGTATATATCAAATATTATTGTTGGTATGATCACAAGTTCACAAATGCAATATCTATCTATCACATTATATGACCATGATATTCCAAAATATGACATTAATAATGGTCCGCTATTTATACATGATTTTATCAATTCACAACCTATGATCACACATGGAATTATGGAAGATAACAGTTTAGTCAAAATTTTATAATGATGTCAATCCTAGCTAATATAGGGTATACTAAAAAAGACCTATTGGGTAACCATGGTTTTAAAGAGTTATTATAGTTTTACATCAAAACCTTTTAGGGGTATCATAATACTCATCATTATAGATCTTAAGACCTTTTCAACATGGTTCTATGTATTTTTAGATAATGAGACATATTATCTATTACTTGGATGCCCATGGATAAATAAAATTATGCCTATACCATTGACATTACACCAATGTCTTAGGTTACTTCATGATAACAGATATTTACTATTCATGACATACTTTGTGAGTTACCCATTCAACATCAAAAAAAATTCATGAAAAATCATCTAACATCTACTTCAATTACACTTCTTATATTTATGGTTCATATAGTTATTACATATACATATTCTAAAGTATTGAATCCTCAGGATACTATTCCTAGAGCTTTGATTCCACCTATCACATCTCTTATAGTTATAATGCCTACATTTAAAACCACTTGACATGATAGTTCTTCCACCTTCTTAAGAGTGAAGGAAATTTACAAAATTCCCTGAGCCTTATCACTAGGTACTTAAAATGTTGCTTGAATGAAACATGATATCTATAACTCCCCTACATTAATTGGGTACATATATACATTTGCCTGGAAAATATGATGTGAATCAATATTGTGATTATCACATATTTTCATGATATACTACCAACCGATGTCATACTTTGAAACATAAGATATAAGATCAAATCAATAGTAATTTTATATGAGTGTAAGGACAAAATATTAAATTGAATGAATAGTTCCTAAGCCAAATCAATAATTTCAAATATTTAGCAACCCACTTCCAAAACATGATGCTCCAAAGCAAGACAATGTTCACATGTCATTACCTACACATCAATCAATGATTTCCAACAAATATATATTAGAAATGATTATGGATATGGTCAAAATTTCATGAAATAAATCTCCCTCTATCAAATTATATTCCCATTATATTACAAAAATATAATATTAATAATGCTCCACTATTTATACATGATTTTATTCATTTACATCCTAGGATCACACATGGCATTATGGCATACAATGGTTCAAATCAACTATTAATTACCATGTCATTCCTAGATAGGATAGGGTATAATCAGACATAATTATTAGGTAAAACCATGGCTATTAAGAGTTATTATAGTCTTACATGGACACCTATTTTGGTTTCACAATACCAATCACTGTAGGTCCTAACACCCCTTTAGCATGATTCTAAGTATCATCAAATATCATGACATATGATATATTAATTATATGTTCATGGATAAATAAAATGAGAGTTATCCCTTTTACATCACACCAATGTCTTAAGTTTGTGTATGATAACAAAGTATTTACTATTCATGACATAGCTTATGATTCACACATTTAACATAAAAACAACATGAGATATTACCTAAAATGATTCCTAAGAAAAAAGTATACAAAAACATGTGACATATACTATATTTACACCTCATATATCTATGATTCCTATAGTTTTTATACCTTGAGATACAATTTAAGAGCTTCAAATCCACCCATCACAACTCTTACAGTTATAACTCCTAGAGTAATACCACCAAAAGTTATAGTACCTACTCATCCACATTACTATTTTATCTTACCACCTCTTGCATATATTCATGTAGAAGCACCTACAAAGAGTGTAACTAAATAAAAAAAACATTCAAACTAATACATGCGATTCTTTCTAATAGGCTAAAGCAACTCCTCTAGCCAATCTTCTTGCGATGACAATTTTGGTTACTATACATCTTGTGACCATTTTTTAATACTTATAGTGATGCATCTAACTATCCACATTCATGTAATTCTATTTGTATATGGATAGACAAGGTCATTGGTTATCCAAGATAGTCTATCCCTTGTAATTCAATGATATAATCTATTATACATAGCCTGTTTTTGCATATTTATTCTATATGTTATACCTTTCATGTGCCTTCTTCCCCTAATATAGTGTCTTACCTCATGCTTCCTCTTAGTTCGAGATTTATATTCTTGCACATATTTTCACTGACATTATTCTATCCCCTTTGTTTGTGTTAATTTATATTTTTATATGTCCCTTGACATTTGATTTTTTATCCCAATCTATACACCTACATATAATTTCATGATGATAAAAAACACATACATATAGGGGCCATCTACCCTAACATACATTGAATTCTAAGGGAAGTTATAGGATATTTTGCATCTTCCTCTCCTTTTTTCTTACACATTTCTCTCCTTGGTTTATTTTCTTGTTTGATTAAGCTTACCTTGATTATTATTTATTGTGACCCTTGTCTTCCTCCTTATATGATATCATTCTTCGAGAAAATCATTAAAAATTGAAAAATAATGAAAAACATAAAAAGAAAAAAATTGTTTTCCTTCATATTTGTTAATGGATACATTTTATGATTCCCTACCTATTCTAATTTTTTACGTATGCATGCTACATATGTGCTTTTCATGGAATTATTTTAATGGGTGAGATATAAGATATATAGGGTACATATGATCATATGATTTATAGAAGCTATGTGGATATATTATGCCCACACCTAAGGTAATTATCATAGTAGAGGCATTGCTATACTAGGAATATTTTTAGTGGGTATCAAGTTATATCCTTTATAGTTTCCATTTATCATATACAACACTTATATTAACTATTGATAGCTTTATATAACTTACATATAGATTGTTAAATAGATATTTTTTTTGATCTCTAGTATGCCCTATGTTTACTCAATTTATTGGATGTGTTGTTTGTACTTATGTTTGTTTCATGTCAATGTATTTTTAAATGTTATCCATAGAGGATCCTCAATTCATCATGTTGTGTCTTGATTTTTTATGGGTCATATTTACTTCTCAATGGTTTCTTATTATATGTGTGATTACATGATTTTTTATTAGATTGCATAGACTATGTGATATCCTATGCTTAATGCCATGATCCATACATGCATATTGATACTTGTAGTATACTAAGCTTTATTGCCTACATTTCCACTGTCATTAATCTTGGGGTATACTACTATTATTTTGTGTGTTCTTCATTTATATATTTATCCCTCCTAAGGGCACATTGTTATACTTTAGGGCATATTCTTTGTCCATATCTTTATAAATCATATGACCTAGACATTTACACTTAGATAATTGTACCCACACATATCTCATGAGATTAATTGATCGTGTGTGTGTGTGTGTGTGTGTGTGTGTGTGTGTGTGTGTGTGTGTGTGTGTTGGTGTGTGTGTGTGTATTTCCATTGGGTGTGTGATACACTCATGCATTTATTGATATTCCATGGTTTATATTAGGACATCACGTTTTCATCCATACACCTAGTCACATTGAGGGTACTATACACACATATATATATACACATTGGGTATCATTATGTCCATCTCTTACTAGATTGGGGAATATATGTTTCCCTCTTTACCAGGTACATTGGGGCATGTTACTTTCCCTTCCTCCCTAGTGCTTCATCCTTACATGGATCATATATTCCTATCTAGCTTTACAATATATATTTTTATAACTATATACATGTGTTATAAATGTACTTTCAATGATTAAAATAGTTAATCTTTATTTTGTATGTTACACATGGTATGTTTAATCCTTTTCTTTTGAGATGAGTGATTTTCAAATATATACCTCATATGAAAAATGGGGGAATACATCTAGATACCCTATATAGATATTTGGTCACCAACACAAAATATAAATGAAAATAAAAATATCCAGACTAATATGAACTAACGAGACCAAAAAGCATAAGATATCTACTTCCCTAATCATGAGTTAAGCTTTAGTTTCTAGGGTTTACTCTAAAAACTTTAAAATTATATGATTCCCTTTAAATTTCTTCATATATTAATTTTTATTTTTATTTCTAACATCAAATTTCCCAGGAGAAATAACATGGTTTGCATACCATCATGTGTATTTCATTCATATGATCATTTTTAGCTTTTATTTTATTTTTTATATTTACACCAATTTATCAAGATAATGAATACTTACATGCATTTGTGATTGTTTATAGGTACACCAAATTTATTAACACTAGTATGTGAATAAGCCTATACAAACAATAAAATTCTTTATCCTTCCATCTCTATTAAGTAATGTTTATGTATGCACTTAAATTTATGTTTTACTTTGATACAAATCCATGAATTCACATACATGTATAAAATTGAGGCATTATCAAGACACTTAATATTGGTACAAGATGCCTTTTCACTATGTATTTTGTCATGATTTACCACACATAGCCTCTTCATGTACATTTAGCTACATACAAAAAAATTACACCAAATTAGACTCTCCATGACCTTGGGACATTTAAATTTCCTCATAAACACCTCATATTTGTCATTTGCCAATATCAAGATCCCAGTTAGTCATATTATATTCAAATTTATCTCTATTTTGAATTTTTTTTCCTATCAGGTCATAATTAAAAGTTCTTTGATTCTAATTGGGTCACAATTTATGTTTCACTGATGATGGCTAGCTTAAACTCAATAATCCACTTATTCTGAATCTATTGATTTCGTGGGTACTCTCCACCTTAGCCTTATTTCATGTTCCTTAATTATATCTCATAACTAACTTCTAGGGTTAGCCTCTGTGTGTGTGCGCGCGCGTGTGCACGTGTTTGTGTGTGTGTGTGCGTGCATGCGTGTGTGTGTGAGTGTGTCTATGTGCATGTGCACGTGCGTGTGTGTGTGTGTGTGTGTGTGTGTGTGTGAGAGAGAGAGAGAGAGAGAGAGAGAGAGAGAGAGAGAGAGAGAGAGAGAGAGAGAGAGAGAGAGAGAGAGAGAGAGAGAGAGAGAGAGAGAGAGAGAGAGAGAGAGAGAGAGAGAGAGAGAGAGAGAGAGAGAGAGAGAGAGAGAGAGAGAGAGAGAGAGAGATTACTAAATATATAAATATACCCTTAATAAATTTATCATATATTGTTCACATCTGAATCCATTGCAATCCAAGTATCTCAAGCACATATTCTAAATCCTATCAATAAATTTTAATGTTAATCCAATAACCCTACATTATATCACCATCATTCCAAGTCTTATGCCATCACACTTGTATCAAAATAAGGTCATATCAAATAAAATATTTACATTTGATTGTTTAGGAAGAGGAGGTGAATTAATTTCTCTTATTTTAGTTAGGAACACTCACAATCACTAGAATACATTGAGACCTAACTCTAATTCATGCAAGATATGTAGTTACAACCCCTAATAGGGAGGACTAGACAATTAACCATTGCATATGTTATATTATTACAACATTTTGGAAAAGTAGGTATAAAAAAATTAAGATCAATTTCAAAAATTTTCCCATAAATTCAATGAATATAATCCATGATCCAAAACTTCTGTTTCTTTCAAACCACATCAACATGCTTTAGAATCTAAAAACCAACATACATTAAAATTGTATAAAAGTGTCAAATAAAAATAAACATAATCAATCACACAATATATCCCAAGTCATAATCCATAGTATGCCAATTTTGTCCCATTGATAGATCATATATTGATTCCATGCTTGTAATCCAATAAACTCCAAAATCTTATTTCCAATCTCATAATCTAGCTACAATTCCTAGGTGTGTTAATTCAAGTTACTTATCTCTCTTAGATAATTATTTTTTTATCAATCCTTCAATGATAATTTCACTCATTATTTTATGTAGTAGGGAAGACCTTATTATTATTATTATTATTTATTGTATTAAACTTTATTTTCCTTGTGCCATTATTTTATAAAGTTATGCATAGTGTAATAACACTTAAAAAATAATTAATTAAAATAGAAACCATATAGAGCCTATGAGACCATTAAGTGAATAAATTAATCAAAAGCAAACAATAAATTGATAATAAACAAGTGAATCGAAATTCCCAACTAGAGGATCCTCTATATATAAAACAATACATACATACTAAGCAATACACATTAGCATATACAAGTGAAAGCGAGTGCATTCAAACATTATGAGCAATCATAGGGAAAACAAGAGAAAATTCAATGTAAAGAGCATGTGAATAAACATAACATATCCACGTAACAAGAAATGTAAAATATATGATAGAGAGAAAGCTTAAGGAAACCAAAATCTATACATGATACAAGAGATAAAACAAGCACTATAGTGACACAAAAAATATAGGAAATAAAAAAATAATCTATACACAATATAAAATTTCTTTAAAGCACATGAGATTGATAACAATGCTAAATTATAACCCCTCTAAATGTCCATACCATACACAAAAATATGTAAACTTATCTCTAACATTATGATCCATAAATCATGTAGATCATGAATCTAAGGAGTTGTACATATCACTAGTTTCATTAGAAGTGTAATAAATAGTTGTATAGTACAATTAGAATTATCATCATTAGTAGTGTAATCATTATCTTGGAAATTAGATTAAATAATTGTTTTATCCTCTTATATAGAATAACTTTATTTGGATCGTGTAGTTGAAACTTTATTATGTAATTTAGCTTGAATAAACATAAAAGGTTATGATAATACTGCCTTAGTGCATAGATCAATAAGTACTTAAACTATATATGTTTCCACTTGAGGTTTTATAATTTATTGTTTTGGTAATGCTTTAGGTAGAAACTCATGTTGAATTGGTGAATCATAAGGAGTTCATTAAATGGTGTAATCACTTTGTTATCATGCATAAACTTTAGACATTAGTGTAATGAAGATGAGGTTTATCTCATATGATTATTCCAATGGCATCCAAGCAATATATCATATGTCCCATTATTTTCAAATACATGAAACCACAGTAGAAAATTATAAGGTATTATTGTGAAAATTAGTTTGGTACCCCTAATAATTTTTTGAGTAATACCATCATAAACTATAAGATCAATGTTTATTCCACATAAATAATTTTGAGTGTATATTCAACTAGTTAAAAAGAACATAATACATATGTTTAGGCTTAAACCATTGTCAACCACAATGCCTTTTGTTAATTTTGAATGTGAATATATGAAATCCCATATGAATAATGGTCCATTTTTATAATCATTTACTATAATCATATGGTATTATAAAGTAATAAAATAAACCTATTTATGTGTATCTACTACCACACTTATGAAATCATATAAAACATGAGCATTTGAAATTGGTGGAGGTTGTTTAGGAGATACCATGTGAACATCAGATATTACTTTTAATAAATTTTAATAACATAATTTCAAAGAGGATTAGTAAATATATTTCAAGTGTTGATTTGGTTGTGTGACAAATTTTTTAAATATGATACTATTAGAATGACATTTCTATCAATTAAATCTTGAATATTATATCTCAATGAAAAACATATATTGGTAGTATGACCCAAATCTCTATGATAATAAAAATATGAATTCACACCATTTTTCCTAGGTAAAGGTTGATATGAATCAAATTCATTTTCAAGAGATAAGGAAATCATTTTCCACTCAAGTGATTGTTTAAGCACTTGGTGAGGACTCTTAGTTGACCATGTAAATTATCTTCGGTCTTGATATGGAAGGGCAAGACTATTAGGTGGTTGATTTATTATGTTAACTTCATTACTGGCCTCATTATTAGCTTGAAAATTTCTAGTATTATTAGACTTAACATTGACTATTTTTTTTAATTCGATATTTAGCTCCACTCAAGGTAGGAACACTATTTCCATATTTAATAATATTAGTCTCTATAAGTTTAACTTCATAGTTCTTGACCAAATGATAAAGGTCATCAAAATATTGATATGTGTTAAACATCACTTTGTCCTTATTAGGTTTAAGAAAACTTTTAGAGAAAATAATTTGTAATACACTATCAAGTAATTAGTGAGACATCTTTTAAAACATTGTTTCAAGTTTAAGCACATACTTGTCAATAGGCTCATTAGGTCCGTATGTAAGTTGCACAAGGTGTGGAAGTGTCATATTTTGGATAATTTTTATTGAAAAATGAGAAAAGACACTATCATACAAAGAATTAAACTAATTCATCAAATTTAATGCTAGGGCACTAAAAAAATTCAAGGCATAACCCTTAAAACTTCCAAAAAATATTTTAGTCAATAATTTATCATTTTATGAAAATTCAAGACATAAAGCACAAAAATATTTGATATGATGTGAAGGATGAACATTTCCATTAAATAATTAAAATTGAGGTTTACTGAAACAAATAGGAAAAGGCTAGATAATGACTTTATAAGCCAATGTATTTAGTAAGTGTGGGTTTATTTTTGAGATCCTTATGCAAGTTTTTGAAATTATGCTTGTATATATTGAATATTTTTTTGGATGAATTCATATTGATAAGTAAGATAAGGAAAAAAGTGTAGAGATAAACACCCTATTGTTTTGAGAAATACCATGACCAAACGATGTATCTTGAAATCTAGTTTTAGAAGTAGGAAGCATAAAAGAAGTATTAAGTTAACAAGTAATAGACATAATAACCTGATTATAAGCAATAGATGGAGGAATAAAAGTAATATCAATAGGAGTACTAGTCTCTTTACCTAATTAAAAAAGATAACCTCTAGTACATGGAATAAAATCATTCAAATATTCATTTTCAAGATTTACTTCCTCAAAGATAATTTCCTTAGCTATATTTTTATTTTAGATTTCTCTTACAATAATAATATGTAATTAACTTATTTAAGATGTTTCTTAACACTATATCTAAACTATAAAAGTCATTTTAGATTTCATTTATCCATTTCATCATTTTTTATGTTTTGAGATTTACTAGAACCATTATCATTCATAACATTTTCATATTTGCACTATCATTAAAAGCATTGGTATCAAAATAATCTACTTTACATTTTCATGATTCATATTAATTACATTTGAATTATCATCATCAATATACAGAGTATGAATATCATCAACAATCACCATTTTTAAAAAGTAAGCATGAGTACAAAGAAAATTAAATTGATCCCAATTAATGTCTACCACTCAATCTATCACATCACCTAGAGGGTTTCTTAGATTTAAATTTATTAAATGGCATAAGATAACCTCATAAATAACATGTAATAATCTAGGGCCAATGATATCATAATGAGAAAACACAACCCTAGAGAAATCAGATCTAAAAACACATAAAAATCAAGCCCTAAAGGGGAAAAAACACGAAATCCCAAGGTTGGGTGTTCTAAATGATCAAGTTCACCAAAAAAATATATAGAGAGCATAAAAGTGTTTAAAACACCACACCAACCATATAAAATGGGTAGGGTCAAATAATATATGACTGATATATATATATATATATATATATATATATATATATATATATATACAATAAAAAATAAATAATTACTCGAGTTAAAAACAAATAATTAATCGATTTTATAATTTAGGGATAAATGATTATAAGTACATTTAGAAATTGATAATAAAAAATGGAAATATATAGATGCGTACTTGATCTTTGAGTTACTGGAGTTTTGACATATATTACAATTGTAAAAAAGAAGAATATAAAGCACTATATAAGATCATCCAAAATGTAAATAGTGATATGAGACATTGACCAAAATCATATAGCATGATAGTGAAAATACATAATTAGGCTACTCCAAAAGCAAAAAATCTTCCTAAAGGTATGTTGGGACCAACATACCCCCATTTTTTTTGAATTGGGACCCTTGAGAAACCCTAAAAATAAAACATGGAAATTTCAGCATGTCAAGGTCTTTTATAGAATTTGAAGGTAATCCACTTTATTAAAAGGTATGATTATGTGGTTTTGTTTTTATTTAATCTAGACTAACAATGCTAGTGAGATTCATTTGGCTTTTAGTTGTAGGTTTCATGGTGTGTGTTCCCAAGAGTTATGTATTCCAAAACCCTAGAATACCCTCAATTCAAATTTGAATAATGGTGATAACCAATTAATGGGAACCATTTTAAAATTCATTTAGGGACTTAATTATAAAACTCATGTTATAAGGCTTAGTCATGTTTTTTGACATGACTTAGCCCAAAAACTTGGTCCCCTTTGTTATTTCCCCCCTTTTCTAAAGTTCCTTATGGCCTAACTAATGTCATCTTTCAGGGTCCTTTTAATATTTCCCAACCTAGGCCTAAGATTTTAATAATAATGCCATGATGTATTCATTAATACAATCATGACCTCAGTCTTAACTCCTTAAGCCTAAATATTTTATGTCTCTATGGTCCTAAATTAACTTCTTCGCATATTATTGGATCTATGGTCCATGCTTTATTGTGGATTTTGATCCAACAGAGTGAGGATAAATAGAATTTTGACTTAAATAACATACATATTTGATGATTCAATGGTTTGTGCTTACTCACTATGACCCAATCAAACAAAGTGAAGCATAATTGAAAAGCCTAAGGGATACAGGCGGCATGAAAGATGGACACACTGTGCCATTGAATTTGAGGATTAAGAAGTAAAAGGGGCCCACCTGACATGATAGCTAATCAAAAGCAAGCCCCTAGATTAAGATCATATGGCTATCATTTTATCATGACATTTGATCCAACAGAGTAAATTAACATTGAGATCCTGGGAAGCCCCATAGAAATGCCAAGTGGCATCCTCACATTTGGTCTTGAATATTTTAATGAAATTAAAATTGACATTTGCATAATAGTCATTCAAATGTCTGAAAAGATGAATTTGATGTCTGTGTGATTGTCAACTTTAAGCCCATTAAAATGAAAGTTTCACTGGCTTAAAGTTGATGTCCACCAATTATCAATTGACACCTGTGAGGGTGTGTTTGACATCCATGAGACCATCAATTTTAATTCGATGAAATATCTTACTCAAGTTTAAATGGCATTCCAAAATCCTATTTGAATAACTTAGAAATAAATTTAAAATCTAAAGGAAATGCTTAAAAGATGCTAAAAAATGGGAGTCTTCAACCTGTAAAATATGGAAATGGTCTTATGATCTAAATACTTAGTCTAAATTTATATGGAAGGGTCCCCATGGCATTTTGTTTAAAAAATCATGAACCTTAAACTATAAGCTTATGTTAAGTATTATTTTAAAAAGGTAGTCCTTGTCACATGGAATATAAGCTAACCAAAGGTTTTCATATGTGGTGGCCTACACTATTTAGACCCTCACCCATTTATTATAAATTAGGAAATGTAGGCATAAATTCTTTAGCCTAAGGTTTATTTCATGCTTTTTAAACATGAAACAAACCTTAGCATAAGGGATTTAAGCCTAAATCCCAACTTTAATAATATATCAACTTAGTGTTCAAGCATTTTTGTAGTTCAGTGATTCATGCTACATCATTGGATTTGATCCAATAGTACAAGAAGCCTAAAGACTTTTTTAACATGACCCCAAGAGCCTGCAATTGTGATGCATGGCACAAGATCATTCGAGAAATTATTGACAAGAGGCAATCAATGGCTCACACTTTGTAGTTAAGAGTTGATCTGATGACACAAAGGTGTCAATGACTTTTCAAAGGCTTATGACCTCACCACGTAGTTGATACTCATTAAACTAGTGACTGACTTAAGATACAAAGCATAGAGAAGATACGTGAACATGCCAAGTGTCATGACTACAAAGCTTAAGACCAAGGAACCAATTTAAATGCCAAGGCCTAGATCACAATTAGTGGGTATTGCTTCATCATGACACTTAATCCAATGGAGTGAAGTAAAAGAGACATTTTTTAAAGGCCAATGACTAGTGTTTGAAAGGCATTTGTGAAAAATGCTATGAAAAGTCTAGACAAATGCCACATAGGTGCCACACAAGTAGAAAAGGATAAAATTTGAGATCTTATGGGCTCAAAAACATAAAGGTATAAAGGCAAGATCAAAATCAAATCCAAATCACATATGAGCCAAAGCCTAGATTTATTCTACAATTAAAGCTCCAAAACCCTAAACCCTACATAAAGGCAACCCAAATAGACTCAATTTGTTACAATTTGATCAAATGAGAACTTAATTATGTTTTTAAAGTGCAAGAGAGATTTCATAGAGAGCATCTATAATTTGGTGTGAATAATTAACAAAGACAAAGACCATGGAAGATAGTAGGTAGTAATTGAAGGAAGAGACTGAGCTTTATTTGACAATAGAAAACAAGGGATAGACCTTTAAGGATACCAAATTAAACCTCATAGCATTGAACATCCATGATAATAGGAATTATATTGAGATATTTTTCATGATAAAAGAATTGTAACCCATTTCATAGGAGGAATAGAGGAATGCCACCAAAAACATGCGACACTATGACTTAGTTGTAGTCCAGATGGTTGGCCTTCATCATGCCATGGAAAAACTAGAGTATTACCTTGTATTGACATCCTTGCCCCTATATTTTTTGATTGTAGAATATACAATTAATGGATCATTAGGGAAGAGAACTCAAAAGGGGTAGTCTACATTTCCTCTATTACTTTTGAGAAGTACTAAAAGCTCCCTCTCCCCCATGTGGACATTTTCAAAGTCTAAGAGTGGACCAACAACCATGATTTGGACTCTATCCTTAGACCCTGGCTGCACCAAGGACCTCATATCTTTAGAAACCTTGAGGAAAAGATCCCTATCATCCAATTTAGAGAGGGAACTAGGGTAATAATGAAAATCTTGAATTTAGCTTTTAGTGCCCCTTCAACTACTTATGTGAATAAGATCTGGGTCCCATATGTACACTTTATGGTGGAGGAGAAACTTACCCCTCCAATTGAAGACTTAATCAGTGTTTTCCTAATCAAACAATTAAACTCCATCAAAAGAAAGACCTCTAAGCAATTATTTATGATGTCATACCTAATTTATGATCTTCTTGCCTCAACCACCTTCCTTGGGATAAGGAATTGGTCCCCAAAAGGTAAGACAACCATTTCACATTACTATTCCAAACTGCACATCTTCAAGTACTAGAATCACATGCAATTTATTTGTAACCACATTTATCTAGCTATAGTGGAGTCTATCATCAGTGTTCCCATGCCTAGACTCCACCCCCTCATCAAGAGGTATGTTGAAATGATAGGGGACATAGGTATTACCTTGATTGTCTAGTCATCAAGATAGAAGGAATAATGTCCCAACCTTATAGGCTACCAATATATGTTCCAAATAAGCTTTTTGAATATGAAAATGCCTTTGAGCTAATCCATGGTGTTGATAGAACCTACAAGGAGAAGAGGAAGGGTATACTCCACCCCTTCCCCATGAATATTGGGAAAACCATAATAAAAGATTGGAAATAGGTGGAAACCATATCCACACATAGGGATTCATTTGGCTTCTAGCTATATGAACTCCAGATGTGAGATCCAAAGAACATAGTAGGTGAGCATCTAAGGGATAAGAAGCTACCAAAGCCAGAATATGTACATTAACTCGATGCCCATGATACCATATGTATTAAGGATAATAACTATGAAGAGGTGTTAGTTAGGGTCTAACATTAATATTGAACAGAAGTTAATCAAGGATAACAATCCATCTAGGGAAACATGACAAATGCATCCTTTGGAATATCACTTACTACTTGGGCCATCTAGAATAGCCCATAAGTAGCTTCAGGTAGATCAACCACATCCAAAACCCCAATAATAGGTTGAAATTTTTTAACGTGAACAAGGCAAGGGAAAGGAGAAAGTTGGAGAAGTAAGGCTAGAAGAGAGACCTGGGGAAGGACCCCTATCTTTGACACTTCCCTAAAGGCCACCTTCTCCTATTGGATACCTGGACATGATAGCCTTAGAGCCAAAGGAGACACTTGAGGGTGCCCTCAAGGAACTTGTAAAATCTTATGACTCTAATAAGGAAGGGGGCCCAAAGAAGATATAGGAAAAGAGCTTATGCCAATAACATCTCATGAGAAGAGGAAGGTAGAGCTAGTATTGGTCCCTGTGGGACCAAAAAAGAGACCAAGATTGATGTCACTTCACTCATCCCATTAGTGAAGTCAATCTATTCAGTGATGAGTTCCTAATTCATGGACCAATCATTCTTGACTAACTCATCTATGGAATGTTGAAAAATATCTCCTCTCTTTCTCATTCTTGGGCCATGATGAGGATTACTGATGTTGAAATATAGGATGATATGAAGCCTTAGATAAGGGATATAGTGAAGGAGTAGGAAGAAAGGAAAATTGTGGCTACTAAAGGACTAGAAGGTAAGAAGATAGATACTCTAGGAACATCTAGTAGTTTAGGTGTAAAGGTCCCAGAACCTCCCAAATTCAAGAAGCCAATTACTACCATCAATTTTATCCCTAAAATAGCTGGGTTGGAGAGAATAACAAGTAGGACAATTATGGTTGGGATAGAATAATTCACCTTTTAGAAGGTGGAACCCTTTTTGGGGTTAACCTTAGTGGGAGGCCAGTAGATTGGTAAAGTTGAAATTCATGAGGAGGATGTGGAAAGTCTCATTGAGGCCCAGTCAGCACAAGCTAAATTTGGAGTCCAGGGTTTGAAGCAAAGGATCCAAAATTTGAAAAAAGAGAAAGAAAACTTTCAAACATAGGAAATTCTATCAGTACCAAATACAATGACCAAAATGCTTGATTAGTCATTTTATGACATGTTTGAGGACCTTAAGTCAATGAAACTAAGGCAAAGTGAATTAGAAGGGTAGTGTGTACCAGCCAAGAGTTTAGTCACCAAGTGGTAGGCCTTAAAAGATAAAATATCCCAACTCCTCAACATTCAAGCAAATAAATATATCCCAAACTTCAAGACCATTAGTTTGGGACATTTGAGTACAATTTTGGGTATTGTGATTGAAAAGGTTCAAAGTTTAAGTGCATGGCACAATGGTGTGGAAAGGGTTCTAAAAGAGGATAAGGAACTAATTGTAATAATTGAACAACTTCTTGGGACCATGCTTACAATATTACATAACCCAATGCCCTTAGAGTCATAAGTGATGAGTATTTTAAGCATAGGGCTACTTTGGTAACCCAAGAAATCAAAGGAAAAAGCCAAGGAAAATGTAGGGCTGATAACAACAAAATATTGGACATGATATTTAATGCAAGGGAAAGGATAAATGAATCTAGGAGCATTAAAGAGGCTATGGATAGGAATGATATGGAATTTGATGACTTGACAGATCAAGAGGAGGAGCAGATCTTGAATCCTATTATGGATCTAGAGCTAATTGATGATCAACATGCAAAATCCATGAACATCCTCCAACAATGACAATCAGAGACCCCACTAGCCAATTAAACAATATTCTATTTTGTAAAATTTTATAACGTTTTAAAATAGGATATTTTATTATAAAGGCATATGCTAGTTTGTTAGCATATTTGCCTCTAGGTCAGTATGATTGTGAAAAGAACATGTATTTTAGAACTTGTAAGGACAATTGTCCTTATCTTTGTACACTTGTATTTTGTAACTGACTAATCTTTCTATAAAGGCATGTATTACCATTTGTAAAGGGAGAGATTTTAGAGAAATTTTATACAATTTGAATCAATTAATAAATCAAGGGAATTTTACAAGGAATGTATTAATTATAATTTTAGATTTTCTCTCAATTGTTAGTTAAGGTTTTAAATTTGAACAGTGTCTTGGAATTTTGAGTTGTATCCTTGTAATCACAGGTTTCTAATTTGTGAAACATGCTAGATTAGCTGGAAGATCTTTGGTTCTCCTTCATTTTCATTTTACTTTGTTTTCAAATGTGCATGTGCTATTTGATAATTGTAGTAAATCTTTAAAGAAGAAATGGATCTTACTTGTTATTCTTCACACTATCCTTTGAAATTGGCTTGGTATATAGTGGAATTTGAGCTTAGGTTGTTTTAAATTATATATTGGTTTGAATGTATACTTAGTTGAAATTGATGCTTTGTCATAATGTTTAAGGCTAAAATTGGTAATCACTCTTTTCTTTTCTTTTCTGCCTTACCCTTCTCTTTGCTCCTTTTTTTACCCCAAGATCATGTTAGCTTTAGCTGCATTATAAATATCCATTTAGATTAGTCTGTAGCTTAATATAGAGCGTAATTCACTAAGCATTAACATAGATTCTTAGCAAATCATGAAAAACAGACCAAGGTGGCTCCCAACCACTAAATTATATAAATATTGTGGAACAATTTATCTTGCTTTGCTGCTATTTCACTATATGCAACTAGATTGTCAAAACTTGTAACTCGTGCCTTGAATTTTTAAAATTCTAAAATGATAAGTGTTCTTTAAACACTAAGATCACCTGTGGTTCATTTAGAAGCATCAATATGAGAAGCTCTATTGGTGCTAGAAGGAGGTCATTTCTATGTGAATTCTTTGAATCTTTGTTGATCTTAGTGCATTTAAGCTAGGATTATTGTATCTTTATGTTTTTGGGTAAAATATTTGCTTAAAAGTGTAAATATCATTGATCTTTACTGTCTATGATGCATCTTTGTACTTCCTTAGACAAATATGAGGTTCTTCGAGGTGTTGATGCTTGTTTTTGGTAAATTCAACTTAAGCTTTAAATATCCATCGTATCTAAAATTAGAATGGCTCATTTTGATTAAATGTGGGAATATCATTCATAGATATAGGTTTCTTTATATTTAGACTTATAAAGATAGATCATATTCACATAATGAAATGCATCTTTGAGCTAATTCAGTCAAAGATCAACGCCCTTTGCTATTTTTCATATTACCTCTATAAAATAAGTCTAACTCTTATCCTTTAGAAAAGTTAACTTGATACATCATATTTTAGGTAGGATATTCAAATCTTAAGATGGAATTGCCCAAGATTAGAACAAGATCACACTAAAAAACTAGGGAGCCTTTACTTGAACTTGAGGTTCATAGAAAGGCCAAACATGACAAAGGTAGTTGTAGGAGGTCTAGATCTTTGCCAACTTCACCTCTTCAAGGTATTTGTGCCTTAAATTTTATCCCAAGTATGGCCTAGCTAGGAGATTCTTTCATCAATGTACTAGGTGTGGTACATGACCTCCCATGTAACCCTAAAAAGTACTTACCTACATTTAGGCCAATGGGTATAGTAATGGCTGAAGAACATATAAAGTATTTTAAGGCTACATTAAGATTGCTTAATGTTGTACATGAGAATGTAGCTTGTAGGTTATTCCCCTTTACATTTAAATATGATGCTTATGAATGGTTTTTGAAATCACCTAATAATTACATCATAAGCTGGGATGATTTCAATAATGTGTTCATTGATTAATTTGGTAAGATTGTGAGTCCTTGTGTTATCTACCATTAGTTCACCACTATTAGAAAAGATTCAAGTGAGCCTATCAGGTCTTTCAATGCTAGATTTCAAAAAATGTTAAGTAGGACCATAGACCCTTATAACCCTGATGATGTCTTAGATTTAGAGATTTATAAAGATGTAGTGGATCCCATGACCTCTATGTTTTTGAAGAGATTCATGCCAGCCATAACTTCATTAGCTAGAGCCTATGCTAAAGAAGTAACCATCAATGATCAGATGCAACCCCAAGGGTAAATGGCATATTCTATGCCAAACATCAACCCATAAATGTTTGGGAGGAACTTATTCCCAAATAATAACCAAAATATCCCGACATTAAACCAGCTCCCAAACCTAACTCAATTACCATTGAGTCATACAGATTCCAATCAAAATTTAGGATTCCTGAATCATCCTACTAATGGCTTCAATATAGTTGATCAAAGAGCTCTAGTACCATTTGCTAACAATAACTAAGTACATAATTTTGAAACTCCTAAAAATGAGAATGAATCTATCCTAAAAATGGTCCAAAAGTTGAGCATTGATTTTTTTCAGTTGCAAAAATAAGTTGGAAATATTGTTGAAAGTTTAGGTAGGAATTTCTCATTTCAAAGGTATAATAGGCCAACTAACAGGTTTTAGAATGATAGTTTTCATAAAAATAGGAATAATGAGCCATCTTCTAAAAAGAAGACTATGGACATTAACCTCACTGATATTACATTCCTTGACTATTCTAGGGTACATTGCACAACCAAACATGGGGAAATTGATTGTATAGAATTTTTCAAAGCATTTGAGGCTTTACAAGAGGAGTTGGATATATTTGAGGTGGTCCTTAATAAAGAAAATGGTGTGAGTTCTTCTAGATTTAAGTCATTTGATCAAACCTTCATGGTAGACACCTTTGATTTCCCCTTTCAAGAGGAAAATGAACCTAATGAGATCCCTAAGGAAATCCAAGCCCTTCAATAGTTCTTGAAGAAGGCCTATCCCTTGAGGAATAGGGAGAAAAGGTAGCCTTTGACTACCTCAACACCTTTAAATAATTTTGGGACTCCTTTAGACCCTTCTTCAATCAATAATCTGGAGCCACCTAAAGGGAGTACTTTTAAACCCAACATTGAAATTCCTAGCTCTTCTAAGAATAGATATAACATAGTTGTAGACATGAAAAGGATAAAGGATAATATCACTTTGCATGAACTTATGCAGATTATAAAGTAAAGGGACCTTATATTGAAATCATTGAAGTCCAATGATCCACCACAACTGATCATGCCAATGTGACTGTACACAAGGCCAAGGTTGAATCCCCTCCTTTCTTGCTCATTGTTAGGATGTTTGGTAAGAACTTACATAATTGCTTATTAGATTTATGAACATTTACCAATATCATGCCTATAGGGATATGTAAAAAACTAGGCCTAACACCTATTAACTCTAATAGAGTGGTAACTTAGTTGGACAAATCTAGAGTTAGGGTAATTGGAGAACTTTTAAAAGTTCACATGCAACTAGATTTTGAGCCTAAGGTGAAACAATTCATTAATATTCAATTTGTTGATATACCTAATGTTTATGGAATCTTATTGAGTAGGGAATGGACCAAAGCTTTGAATGGTTACATGTCCATAGATTTCTCACATCTGTGGCTACCTTAGAAGGGAGTACCCAATCAAATCAAGGTTTAGAGAGAGCCAAGAATGAAACATATGATAATTGAGTATAATGTTGTGAATGAGAGGGTCAACATAATAGACTTAGAATTAGGGGTTTTACCCTAGAGACTGATAAGGTATGTGATTCCAAGGGTACTCATGTTATTCTTAGACTATGGAAATTACATTTTGATGATGCTAGGTGTAATGCTGGATTAAGTGTTGGTATTTTTTTAACTGACCCTACTAATGAAAGTACCATGATTCTTATAGGCTATAATTCCCTTATACCAACAATCTTTCCAAATATGAAGCCCTTATCTTAGGATTAAAATTTTATATGAAGAACAAGGTCAAAAAACTACTAGTTTATGGGGATTCAGAACTAGTGGTTAACCAAGTTAGAAGCAAATATCAATATAAGCTCTCATACCTATAAAGGTATAAGTTTAGGGTTTGGGATATAATTGAATCCTTTAATGAATTTGGCATCATTTATATCCCAAGGGGAGAAAACCAAGCTATTGATGAGTTGGCATTTGCTACAGCCACTCTCATGCCCAACCAAGATTCCCCTTATTTCAGCATTGAGCTAATCCCTTGTCCTTCAGTGTTTGATAATGCTAACCATTTCCAAGTCTTCAATGTTGATCAACAAATATTGGATTTCATGACTAATTTTAGTGCATTTGATGCTCATATTGTTGATAAAATTGATAAAAGTACATCTACGGCAAATAAATTTAATGGTAAAATCATTCAACTAAATGACAACAAGATCCCCAAGGGGATGATTCCTTTAGAGAACTATTCGATTAGGACAAATTGGCTGAGTCTTCCAAGGTTCCTAAGATAAGTTGGAAAGATTATAATGTTGTTGATCTTGGCCTCCATGAATAACTTTAGCTAGTAAATATTGGAAAATTTTTCACAAATATTGAAAATAAGAAATCCAAAGAGCTCCTTGCTCAATATAGGGATGTTATAGCATGGTTCTATGATGACTTAAAGATCTTTGATCCAAGGGTCATAACTCATACTATACCCCTTAAGGAAAGTTGTAAACCATTCAAGTAGAAATAAAGGCTTGTAAACCCTATCCTAGAACCCATGATCTTTAAGGAGGTCAAAAGATTATTAGATGTTAGGATAGTCTTCCCCATCAAGCATTCCACTTGGGTGGCAAATTTGGTGCCAATTAGGAAGAAGAATGGTGAGATTAGACTTTATATTGACTTCAATAACTTGAAAAAATCATCAAAAAAGGACAACTACCCCCTTCCTTCCCTAGACCAGGTGATTCAAGTTATTTTTAGTTCATCTATGATGTCATTTTTTGATGGTTTTTTAGGTTACAACTAGGTGTTGGTTGATAGAAAGGATAGGATGAAGACAACTTTCAACACAAAGTGGGGTACCTTTCCTTACAAGAGGATGCCCTTTGGGATAATTAATGTAGGTGCTACCTTCCAACGAGCTATAGACTATACCTTCCAAGGCCTAATAAAAATTGTTAAGACACTAAATAACATGCTGAAGAAGGATGCCAAGGTCTCATGAAATGAAGATTCTAGAAGGGCATTCAATGATATCAAAAAGGCCATTAGCCAGGCTTTAGTTCTCATAAGTTCTAACTTCTGAAGGGACTTCTACCTTTATTCCTTTGCATTTGACCACACTATGGCTATAGTGTTAACTCATAAAATTGAAGGGTGTGACCACCCAATTGCTTTTATGAGTACTAATTTTAAGAATGCCAAGTTAAATTATTCATTGATTGATAAAAAGTGTATGTGTTAGTTAAGGCAATTAAGAAAAATAGGCATTATATTCTTATAAATAAGGTACATGTTATCTTACCTAACACTACCACCAAAATTATGGTAAGTCAGAATGAGCTTAGGGAATGCAGAGGTAAGTGGATGTCAGTTTTATAGGAATATGACTTGGAAATGAAAACAACAAAATTGGTAAGGTACCAAGGTTTGATCCAAATGATTTCTTATACTAACCCTAGGCTAAGCATTATGCAAGTGGATCAATAGAATTCCCAAGTTAATGAATGATATGATTTAATTATACATTTGCTAATTAATGATACTTGTCCTATAGGATTATCCAAGGAGCAAAAGAGGGCCTTACTATTGAAGGCAACCCACTTCTTGATCAAGAATGTGATCTTGTATAGAAGAACTTTTGAAGGAATTTATTTGAGATGTGTCTCACAAGAAGAAGCCACCCAAATCATGAGCACCTTAAATGAAAATTTGGGTGGTGGACATCCATTTGGGAGGACCATAGGCCACAAAATTCTTAAAGCTAGATATTATTGGCCAACCATTTTTAAGGATGCTCACAAGCATGTGAGGGAATGTCACTCATGTCAGATCTTTAACACCAATGAGCCAAAGGCATCAATGCCTCTATAACTAGTCATGATTGACAAACCCTTTGTTCCATCAAGGTTATAATTTTTTGGGGTAATCAACCCCAAATCATCTAAAAGTCACAAGTATGTCCTTACTATAACCACTAAACAATGTAGGACATAAAAATTGATCAACTTCTTGGAAGAAAACATCTATACTAGGTTTGGAACTCTCATATCTCTAGTGTGTGACAATGGGTCTGCATTCATATCTATAGAGATGACTGAATGGGATTATGATAATGGCATCACTCTCAAGTTTGCATCCAACCATTATCCCCAAGGAAATGGAGTCTTTGATTCTACAAATAAGAACCTAATGAAAACAATCAAGAAGTTTGATGCAAATAAACGCATGACCTAGCATAAGCTCCTTAAGTTTACACTTTGGGATGATAGGATCAGAGTCAATCAAGCTTTGAGAGCCTCACCCTTTCAATTGGTGTATGGATAGGAACCAATATTGCCTATCATTCTAAAGTTTCCCACATACAAATTTATGCAAAAATATATGGAATAAAGCCAAGAGATTTCCAACTATAGATTGTTGGACATCATTCAGATGGAAGATGTAAGAGAGAAATCCTTTTTTGATTTTAGAAGGCATCAAACCATAGTCAAGAGATGGTTTAATAAAAGGTCTAAAATCAAGGTGTTTAGATAGGGATACCTAGTTCTCCTTTAGGACAAGGCATCTGAGCTTAAGGGCAGGCATGGTAAATTCACACCCTTATGGATTGGCCCATACTAGATTGTAAAAACATTTGGGAACAACACCTTCAAGCTCAAATATCTACAAGGAGCAGAGTTTTCATTGCCCACCAATATGTAGTATCTCAAACTCTACTTCTTTGATGCTTCTCCTAGGGTCTTCATGGAGTAAACTATAAGATGATTAGATTAGTGTAGGTAGGCTAGCTAGTTTCCTTTTAGTTCTTCCCTTTTTGTCCCTTATTTTTAGATAAGCATGTGTATATCTATTTGTTTTCCTTTGCTATCTTTTTATCCTACTCTTTGTTGTGTGTTTCTTTCCTATTGCTTTGTTCCTTGATTCTAATAAGTCCCTAGGGACAATTTTAAGCTCATAAGTTATAAAGTTTACTTAAAAATGTGCCCCCAATTCAAAAATGTAGGCATGGATCCCATGTATAGGATAACCATGGTTCTAAAACATAAAACATAATTTTATAGCAAGGAGAAACTGGTAAAGACCAATGAAAAGGCCAATTATTATTTCATGAGACCCTAACCATTGCCTTGACCTCAAACTAGCTTAAAGAAGACTTGCATTTGTGGGGTGAAAACTCAAATTATTAGGGTATACCCCAAAATAACATTTAATCAACATCCTTGCCTAGGATAAGAGTTACAACCATAGGTGATTTTCCAAAGATCAAATACTTAACCAAATCCTAAAACCTAACTATCTTGGTTCCCAACCTTGCTAAAAGCATAAAAGTTTAAGAAAACAAAGAAATACAAAAAAAAAGAGAGGATACAATGCAAAATCAAAAGCTTTTAGGCATAGGTGATTTTTGTAATCTCCATCGAGGCTATGGACACCTCGCTGGTAGTGGAGCAAGGCCATGAGTGGAGCCAAAGACATCTCTATCAGGGCTATGGATGAATGGTTGGTAGCAGAGCAATGCCTAAGACTTTCCTAATTTAAAATCATGGTTCCCAATCAACATATTAACATGTTATAAGTCAATATTAGTGATTAAATACATGAAACCTAGAAGTTATTTTTTAAACCCCATGAAAAATAGTAAGTGGAATCAAAACACACACACAGTTTGGATATGTCTCAGTATTTGACCTTAAAACCATAAGTGCAAGATTTATTTCAACTATGACTTGGTCTGGATGATGATATTGATAAAATGAAGTGGAGGACCTAATTATTTGTTTGATTAGAGTCCCTAGGTTCTAACATATTTCTATGTTTCCCCCATGAGTCACCATTTTTTAGGACCAACATACCCCCATTTCTTTTTGAATGGGGACACTTGAGAAACCCTAAGAATAAAACATGGAAATTTCAGCATGTAAAGGTATTTTATAGAATTTTAAGGTCATCCACTTTGTTAAAAGATAGGCTTATATGGTTTTGTTTTGCTTTAATCTAGACTAACAGTGTTAATGAGATTCATTTAGCTTTTATTTACAAGTTCCATGGTATGTGTTCCCAAGAATTATATATTTTGAAACCATAGAAAACCCTCAATTCAAATTTGAATAATGATGGGAACCATTTTAAAATTTATGGATGTAAGTATAAAACTCACATTTTAAGGTTTAGTCATGTTTTTTGACACGACTTAGCCCAAAAACTTGGTCCCCTTTGTTATTTCCCCCATTTTCTAAAGTTCCTTATGGCCTAAATAATGTCATCTTGCAAGGAGGGTCCTTTTAATATTTCCCAACCTACGCCTAAGGTTTTAATACTAAGGCCTCGACGTATTCGTTAATAAAATAATGACCTTAGTCTTAATGCCTTAAGCCTAAGTCTTTTATGTCTCCATGGTCCTAAATTAACTTCCTTGCATCTTGTAGGATCCAATGGTTTATGCTTTATCATGGCATTTGATCCAATGACGTGAGGAAAACCCAAACTTTGAATTAAATAACATACATCTTTGGTGATCCGATGGTCTATGCTTACTCGTTAGGACTTGATCAGATGGAGTGAAGCATAATTAAAAAGTCAAAAGGATATAGGAGGCCCAAAATATGGACATGAGACACCATTGAATTTGAGGATTAAAAAGCAAAAGGGGCCCACCTATATAATAGTTAATTAAAAGTAAGCCCTCAGATCATGATCCTATGACTATCGCTTTATCACGGCATTTGATCCAATAGAGTGAATTAATAATGAGACCTTAGGAAGCCCTATGGAAATGCCAAGTGGTGTCCTCACATTTATTCCTAAATATTTTGATGAACTTAAAATTGACGTTCATGTGATCATCAGTCAAATGTTCAAAAAGATGAATTTGATGCCCGTGCGATCATCAACTTTAAGCCCATTAAAATGAAAGTTTCACTGGCTTAAAGTTGATGTCCATGCAACCATCAATTGATGCCCACGAGGGTGTATTTGATGTCTGAAAGACCATCCATTTTAATCTGATAAAATATCTTACTCAAGGTAAAATGGCATTCCAAAATCCTATTTGAATAACTCGAAAATGGATTTACAATATAAATGAAATGCTCAAAAGATGTTAAAAAATGGAGGTCTTCAACCTACAAAATATGGAAATGGTCTTATGATCTAAATAATTAGTCTAAATTTATATGGAAGGGTCCCCATGGCATTTAAAAAAAAAATCATGAACCTTAAACTATGAGCTTATGCTAAGTCTTATTTTAAAAGGGAAGTCCTTGTCACACGGAATATAAGCTAACCAAAGGTTTTAATATGTGGTGTCCTAGACTACTTATAACTTCACCCCTTTATTATAAATTAGGAAACTTAGGAATAAATTCCTTAGCCTAAGTTTTATTTTGTGCTTAATAAACATGAAACAAACCTTAACTTAAGGAATTTAAGCCTAAATCACAACTTTAATAATATACTGACTTAATGTTTGGGCATTTTTGTAGATCAGTGATTCACATCCCATCACTGGATTTGATCCAATGGTGTGAGGACCCTAAAGACTTTTTTAACATGACCCCAAGAGCCTACAAGTTCAATGCATGGTGCAAGATCATTTGAGGCATTACTGAAAAGAGGCAATCAATGGCTCATGCTTTATAATTAAGAGTCGATTTGATGATGTGAAGGCACCAATGAATTTTCAAAGGCCTACGAGCTTGCCATGTGGCTAATACTCATTTGATTAGAGATTGACCTACGATATGAAGCATGAAGAAGATACATGAAAACACCAAGTGTCACGACTGCAGGACTTAAGACTAAGGAACCAATAAAAAGGACAAGACCCAAATTATAATTAATGGCTATCACTTCATCATGGAACTCAATCCAATAGAGTGAAGTACAAAAGGCATTTTTTAAAGGCCAATGGCTAATATCCAAAAGGCATTTATGAAAAATGCCATGAAAAGTCTAGACTAATGCCACATAGGCACCATGTAAGAAGAAAAGGAAAAAAATAGAGATCTTGTGGGCTCAAAAACAAAAAGGTATCAAGGCAAAGGTCCAAATCAAATCTAAGGCATGTATGAGCTGAAGCCTAGATATATTCTACCATTAAAGCTCCAAAACCTTAAACCCTACATAAAAGCGACCCAAACAAACTCAATTTATTATAATTTGATCAAAGGAGAACTTAATTATGTTTTTTTAAGTGCAAGAGAGCCTTCATAGAGATCATCTATAATCCAATGTGAATAATTAATAAAGTTAAAGACCATGGTAGTTAGTAGGCAACAATTGAAGGAAGAGACTGAGCTCTATTTGATAACAGATAATGAGGGCTAGATCTTCAAGGATACCAAATTGGACGTCATAATATTAAACATCTAAAGAGTTAGGAATTAGTTTGAGATCTTCTTCATGATAGAAAAATTGTAACCAATTTCACATGAGGAATAGAGGAACACCAACATGAGTAGGTGAAACTATGACCTAGTTGTAATCCAAATGGCTGGCCTTCATCATGCCGCCACAAAACTAGAGGTATTACATTGTATTGATGCCCTTGAACCCATATTTTTTGATTGTATAATAGACAATTAATGGATCATTAGGGAGGGGAAAATCAAAAGGGAGCCTACATTTCCCTAATTGCTTTTGAGAAGTAATAAAATCTCCCTCTCCCCCATGTGGACCTTTACAAAATTAAAGAGTGGACTAAAAACTATGATCTAGACTCTGACTGCACTAAGGATCTCATATCTTTAGAAACCTTGAGAGAAAGATCCCTATCATCCAATTCAAAGAGGACATTAGGGTAATAATGACCTATTGAACCCAGCCTTTGGTGTCCCTTCAAATACTTATGTGAATAAGATCTGGGTCCCATATATACACATCATGGTGGAGGAGAAACTTACCCATCTAATTAGAGACTTAACCAGTGTTTTCCTAGTCAAAAAGTTCAATGAAATCAAAAGAAAGACCTCTAATAAATTATTTATGATGTCATACCTACTTGATGCCCTTCTTGCCTTAATCACCTTCCCTAGGATTAGGAATTGGTCTCTAGAAGGCAAAATAACCATTTCACATTACTATTCTAAATTGCACATCTTCAAGTACAAGAATCACATGCATTTTATTAGTGATTTCATTTATCTAGCTATAGTGGAGGCTACCATAGGTGTTCCCATGCCTAGTATCTACCCCCTCATCAAGAACTATGTTGAAATGATATGGGATGTATGGCATTACCCTAATTGTACAATCATCAGGATAGAAAAAATCATGTCCCAACCTTATATACTACTAGTATATGTTCTAAAAAGGCTTGTTGAATAGTAAACTTCCTCCTAACTCATCCATGGTGTTGATAAGACCTATAAGGAGAAGAGGAAGGGTATAATCCACCCCTTCCCCTTGAATATTAGGAAAACCATAATAAAAGACTAGAAATAGGTGGAAATCATATCCACACATAGGGATTCATTTGGATTTCAATTGGATGAACTCTAGATGTGTGATCCAAAGAATGTAGTAGATAAGCATCTAAGGGACAAAAAGCTTCTAAAACTAGAATATATACATCATTTTGATGTGCATGACACCATATATATTAAGGCTAAGAATTATGAAGAGGTATTAGCTAGGGTCCAATGCCACAACATTAAGCTTGAACATAGGTTAATCAAGGATAAAGAGCCATTTGAGGAAACATGGAAAATGCATCATTTGTAATATCACTTACAACCTAGGCCATCTAGAATAGATGATGAGAAGCCTCAGGCAGAGTAACCATAGTGACAACACCAACAACAAGTTGAGTAAGTTAAAGGTAAAAAAGGCAAGGGCAAGGAGAAAGTTAGAGAAGTAAGGATAGAAGAGACCTAGGGAAGGGACCCTACCTTTGACACTTTCCTAAAGGCCACATTATCCTATTAGATACCTAGAAATGATAGCCTTAGAGCCAAAGGAGACACTTGAGGATGCCTTCAAGGAACTTGTAGAAGCCTATGACTCTAATAAGGAAGGGGGCCCTAAAGAAGATATAGGAAAAGAGATTATCCCAATAGCATTCCATGAGAAGGGGAAGGAAGAGTTAACACTGGTCCCTATGAGACCAAAGAAGAGACTAAGATCGACCTTCACTCATCCCACTAGTGAAGTTAATCTACTCAATGATGAGTTCCCAATTCATGGACCAATCATTTTTGACTGGTTCATCTATGGAAAGTTGTAAAATATCCCCTCTCTTTCTCATTCTTGGGCCATGATGAGGATTAATGATGTTGAAATATAGGATGATATGAGTCCTTGGATAAGGGATATAGTGAAAGAGTAGGAAAAAAGAGAATTGTGGCTATTAAAGGACAAGTAGGTAAGAAGATAGATACTCTAGGAGAATCTAGTAGCTTAGGTGTGGAGGTCCCATAACCTCTCAAATTCAAGGAGTTAGTTACTACTATCCATTTCAACCCTGAAATAGCTAGGTTGGAGAGAATAATAACTAGGCTAGCTATGGTTGGGATAGAAGAATTCACCTTGTAGAAGGTGGAACCCTTTATGGGGTTAACCCTAGTGAGAGGTTAGTAGCTTGGTGAAGCCACAATTCATAAGGATGTGGAAAGTCTAATTGAGGCCCAGTTAACACAAACTAAAGTTGGAGTCTAGGGTTTGAAGTAGAGGATCCAATTGTTGCAAAAGGAGAAAGAAAACTTGCAAACATAGGCAATTCTATCAGTACCAAATGTAATGACCAAAATGCTTGATGAGTTATTTTATGACATGTTTGAGGCACTTAAGTCAATGAAACTAAGGTAAAGTGAATTATAAGGGTAATGCATACCAACCAAGAGTTTAGTCACCCATTGGTAGGCCTCAAAAGACAAAATAGCCCAACTCTTCAACATTCAAGCAAACAAATAGATCCCAAACTTTAAGACCATTAGTTTGGGATATTTGAGTATAATTTTGGGGATTGTGATTGAAAAGGTTAAAATTTTAAGTGCATGGCACAATGGTGTGGAAAGGGTCCTAAAAGAGGATAAATAACTAATTGTTAGGGTGTGGAGCTAAAAACTTCACCTAGGAGCATAGTTTATCAGGTTCGGGTCTACACAGACACCGGCGTCGGTCAGGAGAGACCGACGTCGATCACAGGCAGTTGCAGAGACGCTGACGTCGACAGAGAATCGGTCGATGGCGATCACAGGCAAGCAGCAGGAACCGACGTCGGTTACTTGTGTGTCCAGAAAGCTATTTTCGTGGACAGAAGCGAGTGTTTGCATGATAAGTTTGAGTTGTAGACTCAAGCTCGCGTCTCTATTATTGGCATTACTATTTTTAGAGCCCTTGTTCAAGTGGCTTAACTGCTTGTTGGGTGTACATGCTCAAGTCTCCTAATTCTATATGTAGAATTAGATCTTCTTAGCTTTGTAATAGTCTTGTAGTGGATTATTGTAGTTGGGTGAATTATTGTAATTCATTGTGTGAGAAGAACAGTATAGAATTGAATCAATCCAGGCTTGTTGGAGTTGATTGTTCTTGAGAGAGAGAGCTCTTGAGGAATAGAGATCTATTGAGAGATCTATACATCTAGGAGAGGTGTGGAAGAAAGAAGCTTTCTTCAATTGTATTCCTTTTGTAAAGAGTTTGTTAATACAAGTTTTCAGGGTGTTTTCTTGTATCTCTTGTTCTTGCTATTATCATTCTAATTACTTGTCAATCTGGTTTAATTCCACGTTTATTGCTGTCACAATTGTAATCTATTATTGGATTGATCCCCCAACAAGTGGTATCAGAGCCTTGGTTACAGGTTCAGAGCTTGATAATTGGTATCAAAGTTCAGGTTCACTAACAGGTGGTTCAGATCTGTGTAGTGTGTATTGATTACAGGTTCTCACAGGAGTTTCTGTAGGGATTTCTATTTGAGTGGGAGTGTGGCATGGTTGAGGAGTTGGAGTCCTTAAGAGAGAACCAAACATGGGATTTGGTTGAATTGCCAGCTGGTAAGAGAACACTCAAGAATAGATGGACCTACAGGTTGAAGGAAGGTGAGAATGGACATATGAGATACAAGGCCAGATTAGTGGTAAAAGGATTTGCACAAAAGCCAAGTATTGACTTTGGTGAGATTTTTTCTCCTGTTGTTAAAATGACTTCAATAAGGGTTGTATTGTCTTTGGTTGCTTTTGAGGATTTGCATCTTGAGCAGCTAGATGTTAAGACAGTGTTTCTTCATGGAGATTTGGATGAGAAAATATATATGGAATAGCCAGAAGGATTTGAGGTCAAGGGTAAGGAGAAGTTTGTGTGCAGGTTGAAGAAAAGCTTGTATGGCCTCAAGCAAGCTCTTAGGCAATGGTACTTAAAATTTGACAGGTTTATGACTGAGCATGGCTACAGTAGGTGTCAATCAGACCATTGTGTGTATTTCAAGAGATTTGATAATGGTAGATATATTATTCTATTGTTGTATGTAGATGACATGCTGGTTGCAGGGTCTCACATGCAGGATATCTCAGAGCTTAAGGTAAAATTAGCTCAAATGTTTGCTATGAAGGATTTGGGAGCAACAAAGAAAATCCTTGGCATGAGCATTAAGAGAGACATGAAAAATCACAGGTTGATATTGTCTCAAGAAGATTATGTGGACAAGGTGTTGAAACGGTTCAATATGCAGGATGCTAAACTGGTAAGCACACCTTTGGCTGGACATTTTAAGCTAAGTAAAGAATAATGTCCTAATTCATATGATGAGGTAGAGTACATGAGTAAGGTTCCATATTCTTCCGCAGTAGGGAGTTTGATGTATGCAATGGTGTGTACTAGACCGGATATTGCCCAAGCAGTGGGAGTTGTAAGTAAGTATATGACCAAACCAGGTAAGGAACATTGGAAAGCAGTTCAGTGGATCCTTAGATATCTGAGAGGAACCAGCAGTAGGCACTTGTGCTATGGAGGTTCAGATACTTCTCTACATGGCTATGTAGATTTAGATATGGCAGGTGATTTGGATGGCAGGAGGAGCACTACAGGTTATGTTTTCACTGTAGGTGGAACGGTGGTTAGCTGGATATCTAAGTTGCAGAAGGTTGTTGCCTTGTCAACTACAGAAGCAGAGTATATTGCAGCCATAGAAGCTAGCAAGGAGATGATATGGATGACACGGTTTATGGATGAGCTTAGTAGGGAGCATGAGAGTTGTAGATTGTATAGTGACAGTCAGAGTGTAATCCATTTGGCTAAGAATTCAGCCTTTCATTCAAGAACAAAGCACATACAGCTAAGGTATCACTTCATACGACAAGTATTGGAAGATGGTGAGTTGAAGTTGGAGAAGATCCATACAGATAGGAATCCTGCTGATATGTTAACCAAGCTAGTTACAAAGGAGAAGTTGAATCTTCATTCAACTTCTGTTGGTCTTCATGATTGAGTTAAAGATGGAGGAGCTAGAAGATGTTGCTGTACAGGTACTGGTGCAGCTGTTTATCTCCAAGTGGGAGATTGTTAGGGTGTGGAGCTAAAAACTTCACCTAGGAGCATAGTTTATCAGGTTCGGGTCTACACAGACATCAGCGTCGGTCAGGAGCGACTGACGTCGGTCACAGGCAGTTGCAGAGACGCTGACGTCAGTAGAGAATCGGCCGATGGCGGTCACAGGCAAGCAGCAGGAACCAACGTCGGTTACCTGTGTGTCCAGAAAGCTATTTTCGTGGACAGAAGCGAGTGTTTACATGATAAGTTTGAGTTGTAGACTCAAGCTCGCGTCTCTATTATTGGCATTACTATTTTTAGAGCCCTTGTTCAAGTGGCTTAACTGCTTGTTGGGTGTACATGCTCAAGTCTCCTAATTCTATATGTAGAATTAGATCTTCTTAGCTTTGTAATAGTCTTGTAGTGGATTATTGTAGTTGGGTGAATTATTGTAATTCATTGTGTGAGAAGAACAGTACAGAATTGAATCAATCTAGGCTTGTTGGAGTTGATTGTTCTTGAGAGAGAGAGCTCTTGAGGAATAGAGATCTATTGAGAGATCTATACATCTAGGAGAGGTGTGGAAGAAAGAAGCTTTCTTCAATTGTATTCCTTTTGTAAAGAGTTTGTTAATACAAGTTTTCAGGGTGTTTTCTTGTATCTCTTGTTCTTGCTATTATCATTCTAATTACTTGTCAATCTGGTTTAATTCCGCGTTTATTGCTATCACAATTGTAATCTATTGTTGGATTGATCGCCCAACACTAATTATAATAATTAAACAACTTCTTGGGACCATGCTTACAGATCCTACACAACCCAATGCCCTTAGTGTCATAAGTGATGAGGAATTTAAGCATAGGGCTACTTTGGTAATTTTCAAAGGAAAAATCCAAGGCAAATTTGGGGCTGATAACAACAAAATCTTGGACATGATATTAAATATAAGGGAAAGGATAAATGAAGCTAGGAGAATTAAAGAGGCCATGGATAGGAATGATAGGGAATTTGATGACTTGACAGATCAAGAGGAGGAGCAGACCCTAAAGTCTACTATGGATCTAGAGCTAATTGATGAGTAACATGCAAAATCCATGAGCATCCTTGAATAATGACAATTAAATGCCCCACCAACCAATTAGACAATATTCTATTTTGTAACATTTTGAAATAGGATATTTTATTGTAGAGGCATATGGTAGCTTATTAGCATATTTGCCTCTAGGTCAGTATGATTGTGAAAAGCATGTGTATTTTAGAAATTGTAAGGACAATTGTCCTTATCTTTGTACACTTGTATTTTGTAACTCACTGATATACTGCCTAATCTTCCTAGAAAGGCATGCATTACCATTTGTAAAGGGAGATATTTTAGAGCAACTTTGTACAATTTAAAGAAATTAATATAATCAAGGGAATTCTTCAAGGATTGTCTATGTTTGATGTATTAATTATCATTTTAGCTTTTCTCTCAATTGCTAGTTAAGGTCTTGATTTTGAATGGTGTCTTGGAATTCTAAGTTGTATCCTTGTAATCATAGGGTTTCTAATTTGGGCAACATGCTAGATTATCTAAAAGATCTTTGGTTCTCCTTCATTTTTATTTTATTCTATTTTCAAATGTGGATGTGCTATTTGATAATAGTATTAAATCCTTAAAGAAGAACTGGTTCTTACTTATGATTCTTCACACTATCCTTTGAAATTATCCTGGTATATAGTGGAATTTGAGCTTAGGCTATTTTACATAATATATTGGTTTGAATGCATACTCAGTTGAAATTGATGCTTTGTCATAATGTTTAAGGATAAAATTGGTAATTTCTCTTTTATTTTCTCCCTTACCCTTCTCTTTACTCCTTTTTTTACCCCAAGACCATGTTAGTTTTAGCCTCATTATAAATATCCATTTAGATTAGTCTATACCTTAAATCTGGAGCATAATTCACTAAGCATTAACATAGATTCTTAGAAATTCATGAAGAACGGACCAAGATGGCTCCCAACCACCAAATTATATAAATATTATGGAATAAATTATCTTGCTCTGTTGCTATTTTACCGAAGGAAACTAGATTGCTGAAACTTGCAACTCATGCCTTGAATTTTCTAAATTCTAAAATGAGAAGTGTTCTTTAAACACTAAAAGCACCTGTGGTTCATTTATAATCATCAACAAGGTATTCAACCTATTTGTATCATGGAAATGTAGATATTTACAATGTAGATATTTATAACCTAAAAAATTCTAAAATAAATTATTAGTTGATGATGCCCATAAACCACTCTCAGATGTACAAACAAATGTGCATAGATGTCAACATTCCTTTTCCTTTGCTTGATCTCAATTAAACACTAAGAGGATAAAAAACTAGCTTTTTGGTTGAGGGTTCTATCTCAACAATTATTAATCTTACCTTTACATCAAGTGTATAGTTTGGCACTCATGCATATCAACAAGAAAAATATGTGCATGATCCATACACAACTTCTATAGAGTCCATACTCTTAAAAGTGTATTTGGATACTCCACATGTGTGGAATATTTTGTATTTCATATAAGGTATGGGTATATGTTTAAATTAACACAAAACCTTATCTTTCACCCTACAAAATTTTGACTCTGTATGCACACTCTTGAACCCCACATAGTATTTTCACCAATAGCTTGTGTACATCTTATTGTTTGACTAGTGGTAATTCTTTGAGTTGTTGTAACATCATCTCGCATGCCACACAATTTTATGGGTTGTAATGTAACTTTATAGATCTCTATGAAACCTATAAATCCAAGTGTCAAAGCTCTTGTGGTAACTCTATGAGTTGTTTCAACATAATCTCACATGTCATATAATTCTATGGGTTGGCTTGTAACTTTGTACATCTTCATGAAACTTATAAATCCAAGTGTAAGAGCTCTTCTATCACATGACATGGTAATTATGATTTTCCAAATCTATAGCTTTTCAAGTAATGTTTTAGCATCATTTTACACCTAGTAGTTCAATCACTCACCTACAAGAGGAATATCAACCATTACATGGTTTAAATATGAAACACCACATTTTTGAATCATAAAAAATTGTAAATGATTCTTGTAATTTTTTTCTATATACATGTATTATAACCATCCTCTTATTCATGTGCATATGCATTGCAAGAGACAAAGATGAGAGAAACATAAAAAATATAAATGAGATTGTTTCATCCTTTAGATATAGATTTCAAATGCATTTTTTGCTCTATATTATTTCACATTCATATTAGAAAAATTAGAAAGGAAATTTATCCATTTTAATCATACAAAATAACTTTCCTATTCTTACTAAATATTTTTACAAATATGTATTTACCTTATTTATGTTGGGAAAATATAGTCAATAATAAAAATACCCTCTAATATATGAAAGAGAGAAGACAATACTAGGAACAAATACATATAAATTTTTGTGTTCCAAAGTAGGGCAGAGGATATAAATAAGATTTATTTATTAGGAGTTATCAATTAAGATATAATAATGAAACAAAATTCAAGGAACTAAAAAATAAGGGTAACCTAAATCTAAGACAACAAAAACTATACTAATAATATATAAATACAGAATGATTATAAAGGTTATAGTTGTTTACAAAGGTAGTCAATAATAAAGTAATCATGGATAAATAAAATCTAACTATGGTTGTACCTTCAAGCCTAAAAAACCTAAAATAGTAAAATATAGGTGAGGAGAGAAGTAAAAGTAAACATATTACTCTAAAAATATGCAGAATATATCTATCTACTAAAGTAAATAAATGAAATAGATTAGGGATAGGGATATTTACCTTAAGCATATTTCTTGGTGCATCAATCTCCCCCTAGGATCTAGTGGCACTTTTCAAGACATGTTGTAGGTGAAGACCTAAAATGGAAAGGATGAATATATAAGTGTCCTTAATTAGGGACTCTAAATACTAAGGGGAACCTCCTTGGTCCAACTTCCTTCTATTAAGATTCAAAGATCTTAAGAAATATTTGAACTCCATAAGAGTAGGATCATATTTATTAATTCCTCCTACATACTTATAAAATAATTTACATGCACAAGAAGAACAAATGTGTGTTATTTTATATATAATTGATATTTACAAACCCTATAAATTTTAGTCAAAGTCTTAAAAGTGACCTAGTCTAAATGTCGAAGGAATTGATCTAGATCAATTCAGTTTAACAAATTGAGAGAGACATAGTATTACTTTAACCATGCCAATATAGTAAAAATAATAAAATAATTAAATTGATCATGAGAAAGTTAGGAAAAAGTTTTACAGGGTTGATCTAATAGGAAAATAACATATATAAGAAACATACTAGATCGACCTTACTACTTTAGAAGGAAATACATGGAATGATGTATAAAACTAGATCGATCAAGATTTTTTTAGTTGTTAAATGTCAAAATAGTAATAAGAATCAGAGAATGAAGGGAAAAAAGACCTAAAGGAGCTTAAACATAGATAAAGGCAAGATAGTAATGATACAAAAGTATGACATGATAATATGGAAACACTCCTTAAAACACACACTCTTAGATATTGATGAACCAAAGAGTCCTATAAAAGATATCATTCGTAACTAAAAAATATTGGTGTACACATATGGCCACCCAAATATTATCACATGTCACAATAGTGTAATAAGGGATGGTGCCTTAGGAAAAAAACATAGCAACACAAAAGTGTAACAATAAATGTTGTAAATAAATGATGATAAATAAGTGAAATAGTTAAAAGGAACATATGTATACCTCATCTTATCTTTTCATTGAAAAGATGCATGCAAATACCTTAGTATTTGTTTTGGAGGGCACATAAATTACGTATGGTAAATCTAATGACACAAGGGTACAAAGGAATAAAAGGAATGTGGGAGAATGTATGGGAATCACTAAAATTTAAGTATATGGAACTCTCTTAAAAATATTGTTAAAAAAAAGGCAAATTAGAAATATTTGAGATGACAAGGCTAATTTAGGACTAACTGAACCAAGAAGGAAAGCAAAAGCAAGGGAGATCTAGAAGATTGAGATGATAAGGATAATTTAATACCAAAATCACTAAGGAAAATAAAATTATAGATAACATAAATCTAGATAGAAGGGGTTAGATAGCCAAAAAAATTCTATATTAAGTCCTAACTACCAAAGGATTTAGTGATAAAAATAAAATTAAGTAATGCATAAAGTAGAGTAGGAAAAGTAGAAATGGGATAAAAAATCCCCAAAAAAAAGGTGAATAAAACCTTAAGATCTCAATTATAACTAAAATATATCCTATAAAGATAAGGTAATGACCAAGATAACATTTTAGAATCACTCAAAGATGTAGCTTCTTTTGAAATGTGTCAATTTTGGGGAGGAGCATTTGAACACAAATGCCTATCATAATGCTAATATGTCTAAAGGAGATGGAGAACAAGATATCGAGAATGAAGGAGAGATTTAGAAATAAATATCTATCAATGGGAGAGATGAAGAGGAATGGAAAATAAGATACCACCAAGGTGAAAACATGGTCTTCAATGGAAAAAATAGATTCTAATCGGTTTGGCAAGACTAAGAGTTTTAGACATCAATTGCCTTAGAAAACCTAACCCAATAAGTATAAAGCTTGAGTTAACTAAAAAAGTATAAATATCATCCCATGAAGGATATATGTATGATATGTAAAAGGATATTACCTTCCCACAACATGTTCCACATTCCTTAGGACCCATTACAAATTTGTTGGTCTACTTCAAGGATTAGGTACTTGCAAGAGAAAATAGGTGGCACCAAAGATAAATATGAGACCTCCTACCCTAGTTTTTTTATCTTATTGCACCCCAATGGACCTTGACTCTATCATGATTACAACTATGGAAGTTGAGCTTCAAATAGGATAGGGGGACATGCTAACTAATATGATCACATCTTTTGGTATGATTCAACTTTTAAGAGACATTTTTATTTTAAAAACACTTTTTTATTTTTATTACAATGATATTATGGATTTTGAATTTTTTAGTTTTTTTATTATCCTCCACATGGATTTAGAAGACCAAAATGGGTGTTAAAGATTACTAACATAATAAAGCTTACATCCAACCACTAAAGAGGATAACATATTGACCAAGACCCTTAGATACTCATAAAATTTCACTTTAGAAAAGAATTCAATCTTGAAACTAACCTTGATGTGCCCAAAAGAAGGTGGAAAATAAAGAAAATAAAGATGAACATATAATTATTGTGTTTACCTAATTGTAAATAATATATAAATAGAGATGATATAATGATAAACATGTTTGATAATTAATCATAAGAGAGGATAAAGTATAGATGAGAAACATGTAGATAAACTACAATAGTTTTTACACAAGAGAATATAATTGAATTTAAGTGACAATACACCACTCTCGATCATTGCCTTATATTTTTAAGAAGACACCTAGTTAATGTTGGGAGTGGAAGCAAGAGAAAAAGGTAGTAATATGATGGGTGCTTATGAGGAGGGCCTGGTTGTATTCCCTAATGTATTACCATGTAATACACAAACTAAAAATCCAAGAGGCACAAAATAAGTGGGATAAATATAATTAATCATGCATATGATGGTTGTAAGAAAGATGTGAAACCCACGGGGTACAAAGATAGTAAAAAAACCTTGAAGGCACATGACAATAAGAAAAAGGATCTAAGTTTTTTAAGATGGCCTAGTTATATTTCCGAAGGTCTTACCATGAAACTCACAAACTAAGAAGCCATGGGGTGTAAAAATAGACAAAGATGAAGTTATGAAGTGCAAAATGGTATTAAGACAAGATGTAAGGAAAATAAGCATACCAAAGAAACATGAATGGATGTAATGGTTGACCTAAACTAAGAGTTGAAATAAATGTAAACATACCAACAAACCAAAAGTGGTTGTAATTTCCAAATAAAACCAAGAGGTTCTATAAAATTAAATATACCAAATAATTTGGAATATGTGCAATAGATAAAAAAAAGGTGTCATAAAGCTAACGATACCAAAAGAACTAGAAAGATGTACAAGGGTTAGATAAAACCTTGAGGTATCAAAATTTACAAGAGAACTAAGAAAAAGTGTAATATGTGATTAAAACCAATAGGTTTAATAAATGTAATGCTAAAATGGTAAATTAAAAAAATTAAAAAATTATATACACTAAAATAAGGTATTAGACATTTGGCAATGTCAATCTTGACTTACATTTATTCTACATGACTTTCGAATCTCAAAAGGGGCCTTAATCTCCTTATCTCACATCCACATGCTTCAATATGAGTTTGAACCTCCCACTTTACTATTAGTCACCTATAAGAAACTATTATTCTATATCAAACCAATTCAATATCTTAATCAAACATCTCAAGACAATCATATTTCCTAGATATAAATGTCAAGCTCAAAATTTTTTGTCGATGGATATGTCCTAAGATTGACATTACTATGTCTTAGATAAAAACAAATATTTTTAAAATATAATCAATCCCTCTAGGTTGGCCCATTCGCCTATCATCTTGGTGGTGTGAGAAATTACCTCAATGGACTCATATAAATATAAATAAAGGTCAATATTATTTATCATCTAAGACTCATCTAGGATTCATATGGTACACATATATACACTATTACACATTGATAACAAGTGTCCTATTCTTCCCAATCTGAAAATCAGTCACTAGGAGAAATCATCAACCATGTTTGTAGCACACAATCCAAGTCAAAGGAAAATACTATCAAGTGTCAAAATATGGATCACTTGGTCAATTCATTGTTGGAACCATTAATGTTATTTGGTATATGACATTAATACATCAATAATAAATTACATAGGTAAAATAATAATAATATATTTTTGTTTTAAACTATGTGGATTAATACTTACACTATTAAATAATAAAATACGTAGTTATAAAATTTACCAGTGTGAATTGGGTGAGAGGTTGAACCCGTTGGTTAAAATGGTTCACTCCACTTATATATTATTTTACATGGTGAAATGATATGAATTATAATACACATTCAATCTTACGAACATTAAAATATTCTTAAATATTCAAAAATTGGCTCTGTGAAAGAGATTCTTTGAGAATAAGTGTAAGAGAAAGATTGATTGTATTTGTTGAATTTATTTATCAAATAATAAATAATCATTGTGAGATTTTTACATGTATATCTCATGTTGTGAATTTGTGTTCTTTTCCACCATTCTAAATATCTAGATCCAATTATTTGTGTATACATAATTTAGCAAAGTATCAGACCAAAGTTGATGTGATGATTGTTGGCAAGACCTTACAATTATTTTGTTTTCTTATGGAGCATCCCAGATCACTATGGACATCTACACAAACAAAAGTGGTGAGCCCCCTTTTTATCAATTTGTTTTTATTACAAAAATTTAAAAAATAATTGATTTTTAACATGCATGTTATTTTTTTTAATTTTCAAAAAATTACAAATAGGCTTTAAATATAAATTGTGTATGCATAATTTATAAAAGTGTTGTAAGGGAGTTAGTTATTGTAATTTTGTAGAACATTTGTAAAAGAGAGGTGCAAGGTTTTAAACATGCCAAACATACTTTTTTGGTCAAACTCTTTTCTTTTTTAAAATTGAATAATTAATTAAGAGTTTATTTTTTATGTACTTATATTTTATAAAAGTCCTTTTGCACCACTTATGACATTTGTGACTCTTTCTATTGTTGCAATGTTTTATTATTTTCAATAATTTTACATATAATTAGGTGATTATCATTGTTTAAATAATAAAATCTTTGTTTTATTAAAAACAATTAGAAGTTCATGTTTTATAACCTTTTTAATGGTGTTTTAGTATCAAACAAAAACTAGAAAATACCGAAATTTGAAGGGAAGTTACGGATTCTCTAATTTTTTTGTTAAATAAGCCATAAATGTTGAATGGGTCAAGATATAACATTTGGAATTTTTGTGTTAAATTTGAGTTTGTGGCTTAAAAACTTTGGAACATTTTTATCAAGATTGAAAAATCCCATCAGGAAGACATGCCATGACTAAACTTACCAATGTATTTCAATAAAAATCATAAGAATTCATGTTGATTAATTATAAGAGTGTAAATAATGATTATGTATTCCATATTGGTAATCAAGAGTCATCCATAAATGCTTAGAAACTCTTTGAATCTATGCATGAGGGGACTCGACTCTTAAAAATTATCAAACTTATACTTGAATTATTTACTACTCTTATGAAAGGTGATAAAAAGGTAGTTAATTTAAAAAATAAAAATAAAAAAAACTTTAAATCTTAGTTAGATGGTTGTAATTGTAATCTTATTCAAGATCAGGGTTTGTATTTTATTATTCATATGAACATTTATGAGTATTCTAACAATCTCATTTTTATTCTTAATTCTAAATACTAAATAGAAAAAGACATCCTTGACCTCACTACTCTATTTAATTTTTTTTAATTCAAGAAGAATAAGTGGTGTCAACCTTTGATTCTAAAGAGAATGTTACTTAGACAATTCTTGTGCTTAATAGTGTTTCTAAAAATATTGAAAGCTATAAAACTAATTCTAAACCTAACCCAATCAATGGAAAATATGAAAACAAGAAATCTGGAAACAAGAATCATAAACTCAAATTTAATAGAAATTCTAATTTGTGTGGTAAATTTAGACATAAAAAGAAATAATGTTAGAAAAATAAGAATAAATATAATAACAAAAATTCTAAAAATAACAAAGAAAATAAAGGTTCTAATCAGAATCAATAAAAAAATCAAAACTAAAATCAAAATGATAATTAAGATCATAATACTAACATTATTGTACTGTATGCTGCTTTATTTTCTTTTAATGATTTAATAAATGCATTTTATATAGTGGTGAATCATAGCACATGACATGTTTATAATTTTTTATCCAACACTAAAGACATATTTGCAAGGATTTTTTAGGTGATAATTCATTTCTAAAAGCTACTAGATGATAAAAAGCTAAATTTGCAAATGTATTCTTAAGTGATGTTTTCTATATTATTAAACTTAAGAAAAATATGTTATCCTATTCTCAACTTACAAATGTTAATTTAAAAAAAAACCTATTTAAGGATAAATGGTTTATTAAGAATAAAATTGGTTCTCTGATTACTGAAGTAATTTAAAGTAATGGGTTATATACGTTCAATGCCTCTTCTACATATTGTCTTTCATCGCAAAGTAGAAATGAATTTAAATTTTGGCATGAAAGACTAGGTCATCTTAATTTTAAAATTTTATATGATATGTCTCGTCATGATATTTTGGTTGGTATTTTTTCTATTTCTTCTTGTAATGAAACATGTGAGGGTTGCTTATGTGGTAAGCAACACACTAAACCCTTTCACAAAAATCATGTTGTTAACTCCTCTCTTCCCTTAGAAATTATTCATAGTGATGTTAGAGGACCTATAGAATTTGTTTCTCTTAACGGTTATTTATATGTTACTTTCATTGATGATTAATATTAGATTATTTGGTCTTATTATATTAATAATAAATCTGATGTGATATCTAAATTCAAACAATTTAAAAAATTATTTGAAAATTATTCTAAATTTTTTATTAAAAGAATAAGAAATGATGATGGAGGTGAATATCTTAGTAAATGATTTGATCCATTTTGAATTAGTTATGGTATAAAAAGAGAGTTACCAACTCTATATTCTCTAGTTCAAGATGGAATTGGTGAAGGAAAAAATTGAACCATCCTTCAAATGGCTAGAACAATGTTGCATTTTGAAAATGTTCATAAATTCTTGTGAGTTGAATCCATGAATATTACTATGCACATTATAAATAGAGTCCCTAATAAATATTTGAATATTTAAACACCCTTATAAATTTGGTCTAATAATAAATCGAGTGTCACTCATATTAGGATACATGGTAGTTCTGCGTCCATCTTTATTCCTAAATTAAAAGGAAAGAAACTTGATATTACCTCATATTATTGAATTTTTTTAGGTTGAGGAATAAATAAAGGATTAATAGTTTATGATTTGTATAAATTATAAATCATTAATAATAGGCATGACCAAATCCTTGATAAATATTTTTTAAAGACTTTTATGAAACTCCCTCAAATTGATTATTTCAATGATCCTAACTCATTTGTTACTCCTTAAGAAGAAACAAATGCCTTATAGTAAGTTAATCTAATTATGGATAATTTAGAGTGTGAAGGGGAACCTTACCCACTTTGTAGTCAAACTAAAAGAGCTAAATGGATTGAATCCCTAATTCAATCATCTAATCTTGATAATTTTAATTAACTAACTAGTAGCCAACACACTTGTCATGCTTTAGCGACTCAGATATATGAAAGTGAACTATAATATTTTGAGGAAGTTATTCAAGATGATAGATGGAAATTTGTTATGAAATTTAAATATAAATCCCTAATTAAAAACCATGCTTGGGGTCTTGTACTACATCCACCTAAAAATAAATTATTGGTTCCAGTGGTTTTATAAAATCAAATATAATTCAATTGGTAAAATTGAAAAATTCAAATTTATATTAGTTACTCATGGTTTTATTCAAAAACCTAAGATTTAGTATTTTAAAACCTTTGTTCTTATAGCAAAAATGAGTACTTTAATATTGCTTATTTCTCTTGTAGCTCATAATGGTTAGATTATACACCAAATGGTTGTCAAAAATGCCTTCCTAAATGGTTATCTAGAAGAAAAAATACATGACTAAGCCTAAAGGTATCACTAAACCTAAAAAAGAAAAATACGTTTATATGTTAAATAAATCTTTATGGTTTAAAACAAGCTCCTCTAATTTGGTATTTTAAAATCACTAGTTGTGTTAAATAGTCAAGTTTATATAATTGTTATTATGATAATGATTTATTTGTAAAATTTAAAATAGTCATATTATCTTAATTGTATTATATGTTGATGACATTATTATTAATGGTGATAAAATTAGTTTAATTATTAAATAGAAATATAAACTAAATAAATATATTTTTAAATAATTGATCTAGGCATTCTTCATCACTTTCTTAGGAATCATTATATTTCAAGATAAAAATTCAATTGTTGTATCTCAATCTCAGTATGAACATAACGTAATTGTTAAATTTAATATGCTTGACTATAAGCCTACATATATCCCTATTGAATTTGGTGTAAATATTGATCCAAAACTTGCTTGTGATAAATCTAACCCCACTCTATATAGATAACTAGTTGATAGTTTTATTTATCTAACAATTACTAGGCTAGATATATCATTTTTTATAGGTATTGTTTTCATATTTAAGTAGTATCCATACTTAGATCATTGAAAATTAATAAAACTATTACATTGGTATATCAAAGGAAAAATTCAATTGTTGTATCTCAATCTCAGTATGAACATAACGTAATTGTTAAATTTAATATGCTTGACTATAAGCCTACATATATCCCTATTGAATTTGGTGTAAATATTGATCCAAAACTTGCTTGTGATAAATCTAACCCCACTCTATATAGATAACTAGTTGATAGTTTTATTTATCTAACAATTACTAGGCTAGATATATCATTTTTTATAGGTATTGTTTTCATATTTAAGTAGTATCCATACTTAGATCATTGAAAATTAATAAAACTATTACATTGGTATATCAAAGGAACTATAAATTTTGGTTTAGATTATTCTTCTATTGATAATGCTAATAAATATGGTTATTATGGTGTTGACTATGATGGTAGTATTATAAATCATAAATCTATTTTTGGATATGTGTTTAAGTTTGGTGTATGTGATATCACTTAAAGCAGTAAAAACCAACCTATTATTTCTATCTCTTATATGGAGGTAGAGTATAGAAGTGTATGGAAGTTGTTAAAGAAACCATGTAGCTATGAAGGTTGTTATAAGAACTTCATTTCGATGTTTCTCATAGTACCACCCTTCTTTTTGATGATTAAAGTTGTATAACTCTAGTCAAAAATGTAGTACAACACCAAAAAACTAAGCATATTGAAGTTCACGTGTATTTTATTTGAGATAAAGTCCTCAATGGTGATATTGATCTCAAATTTTATCCTATGGATAAACAAGTGGCAAATATAGGGTCATTAAAATTATTGAACTATATATGGTCACTAACATTAGGCTGGGGTAAAATGGTTGACAAAATTAATTGTATGTTGAAGTTATTATCCTCAACTATTTTGAGGTTATGTGACCATACAATTCACTGCACCTGCCTGTAATAAATTTGTATGTGTGATTCTAATTCTTGATTATATGTGTAACTCCAAAAAATAAAGTCCTTCTCCTTAAAACCCTAGGTTCACTTGTGAAGGGAAGAAACATGTTAAAACTTATGAAGTATAATGGGATGAGATGACTTGAATCATTCCCATTGATGATTCACCATTACCTATAAATCTAATATTATAAATAATGAAGTCAAACCACAAATAGTTCTTTCCCTTAGTGGGAAGGTGAAATTGTGTTCCTTGTCTATATGAATGATAAATTATACATATTATACATACATAGATAAATGATCTAGATATGTAGAATGGTGTAAAATAACACAAATGCACAACATGAGATATACATGGAAAAACATTAGGAGGTAAAAAATATACAATGATTATTCATTATTTGAGAAATAAATTAACCCAATAAAATTAATCTTCCTCTCACACTTCTTCTCAGAGAATCTCTTTCATAGAATCAATGTTTTAATATTTCAAAATGCTTTCATGCTTCTAAGCTTGAATGTGTATTGGAACTCATATGATTTTATTACATAAAATCATATATAAGTGGAGTGAACCATTGTAACCAATAGGTTCAACATCTCACCCAATTCACAATGGTAAGTTTTATAACCATATATTTTATTATTTATTAACTCAAGTTTTAACCCACATAATTTAAATAATAAAATATATTAATATTAATTTACCTATGTAATTTATTATTAATGTATTAATGACATGTCATATACCAAATAACATTAATATTTCCAACAATCCTCATTAATGTTTAATGGGGATACATTCCATATCCACATTTATACAAAATGAATTATAATCCATAAACCATATAGGATGAGTTTAGGGTGTATGTATTAACATTAATCTCTCTTGATGATAGGCCCAACATTGTGGCCTAAAATGTTGAGGTTTTTATACTTTTCTAATGCAGTTCTGTCACATTTTTTTCATATAGGATGAGTTTAGGGTGCATATAATATTTAAAGGATTTAAAAACTTTCATTGTGCTAATACCACCTTTTGATAATATTCAGAAGTTAGTTTAGTCAATGAACTAGAAAAGCTAAGTTACTTGATCTCTTTAGTATTTTATATATTTAATATATGTCATTATAAAATCAATTTCAATATTTTACATTTAGATTAATGCTTAATTTTCATATTATATAATCTAAATTATATTCAAATTTATATCTTAATTAGGGTTGTATAATCCAATTTAAGGAAGATATAAAAATATATTACAAAAAATAGAAATAACAAAAGAACATGTAATGCTAAATATGGAGAAGAGAAAGGGTGAGAGAATGCAGGTAGGCATTAAGAGGCAAAGGTGAAAGTTGGAGGTGTATATAAAGTAAGATTCAATAAGTAAAGAATATACCTTGAACATGGTACATTCATAAAATTGGAGAATGTGTCTTATAAGATCTATTGACGTTGATTTAAAAAAAATAATAATAATTTGTAAGATTCTTGATTACGAGATCATTATGAGGATGAGATGTTAATGAGAGAAAATTTTCACAAGATGTTATTTAGGTTGAGGAAAAGTGAGGATGTACATTGTAATATGCCCCCAAAGTTTGCATGAAGTCAAAAGATACTCCTAAGTGTAAAATATATGAAATATGGGCATCATAAGATTCCCTAACATATGACTGAAGAGAATGATGGGCATCAAAAGATGCCCAAAATGCAAGGAATGGTAGGAGTAGATTTGATATTAACCTAGAGATCAATAAAGTTATTACATTTATTGCCATATATTATGTAAATATATCCCATAACATGAATTTTTTAATCTAGGGTAATTGTTTAACATTTGGGTGGTGTTTTGATAATTTTCTATATAGGATTAACCATGGTGATTTTGTTCTATTTTTTTGACTATTTATAACTATATTGGCCAGGTCTTTATGTATGCCAATTTCAATATTTTTGAAAGCAAGGTAATTTTAAACTAGCTTAAAATATTTAGAGTTATGTTTGATCCATTTGTTTTATTTAAAAAGTTTATTTTGAACTAGATTAACACAATCTGAGTCATGGTTGATCTAGTTTTTTTGTTAGAGAGTTTATTTTTGAATTATATTGATGCATTTAGAGTCATGTTTAATCCATTTTTTTGTCAAAAAGTTAATTTTGAACCAAATTTTGGTACGTTTTAATTCATGGCCAATCTAATTTTTTTTATATAAATTTGATTTTTAACTAGATCAACACATTCTGAGTCATGGATGATGCAATTTTTTTTGTCAAAAATTTATTTTTCAACTTGATTAACACATTTTGAGTCATCCTTGATCTATTTGTTTGGGTCAAAAAGTTGATTTTGAACTAGATCAACACATTTTGAGTCATGGTTGATTTAGTTGTTTGTGATATAAATGTGATTTTAAAATAGATCATTATATTCTGATTCATGGCTGATCCAATTGTTTTTGTTATAAAATTGATTTTGAATAAAATCGACATGTTTGATTTCATTAAAATACAAGGTATTCTGAGTTTTAATTCTTTGGAGGGATTGAGACTATAATTAGACATGTAGGAGAGTCATAATTAGTTTTTAAAGTGTTAGAAGTGATTTTAAGGTGATTTTGAATGCTAAAATAATGAACATGACCTATAATACATTTTGCACTAAACATGTGAACTAGTAGTTCCTCATGAGTTGAGGATTTGAGAAGAGTTGGTTGAATAGGGTAGGTTTGAATGTGAGATTAATTTTAATGACTCATCCACCTAATTCCATCCATGGGTGGAATAGAAAGGGTAAAAATAAAGACAAACATCCTCATCATTACCTGAGTCAAAGTGATGTTTTTTAAAAATGGGAAAATATCATATGTATTTTTTTCAATGTTATAAATAAGGAGAATACCATCTATGGGGTATTCGATCATGTTAATATCATAACATATGATAAGATTTTTAAGTGTCAAATGTGGGATGATCATTATCTTTACCCATGCCATAAGGTCATCATAGATGGGAAAAATCATTACAGTTATTTTTAGCCATGTTAGAAGTGTAAGGAGTGGGAAAATCATCTAAAGTATTTTTGCCTATGTTATGAGTATAAGGAATGGTAAAAATTATCTAAAAGATTTTCATCCATACTATAAGTGTTTTCTATAGGATCCTTTATCATGATAGGATCATCATAAATGGGAATATCATCTTCCGTGGGATCTTCAAACATGGAAAATGAAATGATTTATTTATGGTTGAGAAAATTTACACCATGAGGAGTTGCCTTCAATAGTGGACATGTAAGGGAGAATGGAGTGACCCATGCAATATATAGATTGGTTGAGGCTCGCTAGAAAAATTATAAGGGGGTACATATTTTTAAAATTATGGCCAAAGTTAAGGAGCATAAAAAAATAAAAAAAATAAAGAACCAAGGAAAGGAAATGTAAATATTATCCAACTGGTGAGGAGATAGAATTCATGTTGGCTTCACCATAATGCATGTCTAGAAAATAAAATAAAAAAAATCCTCTAATATATGAAAGAGAGAAGACCATACTAGGACAAAATACATATAATTCACAGGGGGTATAAAATATATAATAAAGAAACCACATGCAAATAACTAAGAATAAGGGAAACCTAAATCAAAGATAGCATAATCTAAAGTAACAAGATATAATTTCTAAATGACTATAAGGGATTCATGTAGGAGCATTCCATGTGTAAATGGAATCTTGAATAATCTAGGAAAGATAAGTCAAATTTTATGAAGGGAATAATGCACAAGGATATAAGACACAATTGCACAAATTATTCTAATGATAGTTTTTGACACATAAGAGTGGACCAAAATCAACATGAATACAAAGAACAATCAGGTGCACCCAAAAAAGAAGTCATGGGTGTACAGACACATAAGAGTGAAAATATTTTAGGATGAGCAAAGTAAAAATGAAGGTGTTAGGGATGCACATAAGGAACCAAAGTGGACACAACAAGAAATTATTTTGATAAGGTCATGTGAACAAATAAGTGCACAATACAATTCCTATGTATTCAAATAGGTTTGACTAATGTCATGTAAAACTAAAAAAAATCCCAATTAGACTCTAGCTAAATTGTATGATGTAAAATTCAATGAGAAAGGTAAGGGATGGTTATTAATGCATGATTTGTCCTCAATATTAGTTAAGATTTATATAGTATAATCTTATAGGATCTTATGATTTTATAATAGGCCTATTAATAGAATAAAAAGTGCCTTTAATTGAATATGTTAGTAGTTTCATGTAGGAATGAAATCGAGCCATGAATATGTGAATGTTAGTATACATAAGTATTTTTATGTGTAAACACCTAAGTAAGATTATAAAAATATGCCTTTAGATTTATTCAATAATCTAGAGTTATAAAGTTAGAAATAAAGGGGATTAGAAATCCTAAGGTAAAACTCTATAAGTTTTCAAATCGAGTAAGGCTAATAAATAGAGAGAAAAGAAGGCATGTAGCCTTGAACATTGTATGTAAGCTATGGATTCATCAAAATGAGGAGATTATGCTTAAGATAACTTGTATACTTGTGTTGTTTCCTCCAATACAAATAGATCTTGTTTTTATTTGAACATATGATGTTTTTATACAAAGAGAGAAAGAGTGAGATCATCACTTAGACACATGGTTAAGGCATCCATTTTTTTTGATCCTTGATCATGGCTTAACTAGTTAGTATCAAAACAAGTTGAGCCCATTGATAAATTGGAGGGTGAAATAAATTATTAGAGCACTAAACATGATTTAGATAAGTTTTTATCCACTATGATAATGTGCGTAGAGAACAAGGGGTGAGGAAAAGAGACTAAGAAATTAAGTGAATATGCCTTCTAAGAGATTTGTTGGTAGAGGTATAGTAGTAGCTGACATGGCTAGAATACTTGACGAAGTCTTGGATGTGATGTGTGTCATGTAGTGACATTTATATGTCATTGAAGAAGATAGATGGTGATGATTTGTTCAAAAGGAAAAATAGAGTTATGTTAAAGAGGAAGGACATCATGTAGGAGACATCAGAAATGATGAGTATGGCGAAGAGGAAATAGATGTAGGAAAAAATAGACTCTTGAAATCTATCTTGCCTATTATATGAGGTACCACAGTGGAAATTTCATGATTTTAAATAAGTTTAGACCTAAAAAATTTGATATACTAGCTCATTTATATAGAGGAATAGTTTGAGTTTGATGATGTTAGTGGCCCACAACATGTAAAGGTAGTGAAAAACAAATTAAAATTTGATGCAACACTATGGTGGAGTGAATGACATAAGAAAGATAATGAGAAGATAACTTAGTGGGATCATATGGTCACAAAGATAAAGGCTAAATTTTTGCCCAGGGATTATCAAATAGAGGAGAGTTTTTCCATAGTGAAGTTGATTATGAAAAGGTCATGATGTACTTGAACATGTTGAAATTATATATTCAAGAGGAACTAAATTTGACATCGATATAGACCATGGAGGAGGCCTATTAGTTTACACTAGAGAAGGATAATAAGTTGTCATATAGACAAAAAAATAATGTGTGAGTGAATGGGAGATTCACACAAGGAAGATGAGGTAATTTGGGAAGTAACCTATAGAGACAATTCAAGAGTGACACAACATATAACAAATAAGTGAAACAATATGGAGCATGGGTATTTGATAAATATAATGCATGATCAAGTATATCCTAACCATTTATAAGACAAGGGAGATTTAGTTGAGGAAGGGGAAAAGCATTCCCTAAAACATGTTATCGATGTAGACAATCAGGATAATAAACATTTAAATGCCCACAAGCACAAGGAGAAAGTTGCAAGAGGTTTGAGGCTAGTTTGCATGTCATGTATGAAGATTAATATTTCATAGAATATATAGAACACTCTAAATATTCAGAGTGTAAATAAACACTCATGATGAAACATGTATTTTTGAATCAACCAAAAGAAAATGATTTTTATAATGATGTGTAAATCAAGAGGCAAGTGCTACAAGGTGATCATGGATAGAGATAAAATCCATAATTTGGTCTCCCGTGATATGGTGGAAAATTTGAGTTTGAATAAGGTGGTGCATCGAAACCCATATAAGTTGTCATGGTTGTATAAGGGTCACTACGTGTTTGAGAATGAACAATACCTTGTGAAGTTAAAAATATGTACATGCCAAGATGGGTTAAGGTGTGATGTGATGCCAATGGATGTGTGTCATATGCTCTTGGGTAGACTTTGTTATCATGATAGAAAGGTAGTGCATAATTTAAGAGTGAACACATATTACTTAAGGAATAATGGCAAAAAGTTCACCCTTAGCCCATTAAAATCTAAAGAAGAGGATCATTATAGTAATGTTTATGCAAAAGAGATGATGATATCAAATAAATAATTCTTAAAAATGGTGGAAGAGAAGACTTGTTTTCTGCTTATGAAAAAAATAATGTAAGATAAGTGTGAAGGCATCAAGAAATAAAATGACAAACCAATTATACATGAAGTGAATGATCTATTAGATGAGTTCACTGACATAGTTTTGAATGACCTACTAGAAGGACTAATGCTAATGTGTAGTGTAATTAATAATATGGACTTGAATCTAAAATATAGTTTTTTGAACAAGGTGGCACATTGTATGATACTTAGAGAAAATGAGGAGGTATAGAGACAAGTGTTCAATACTAGATTAGGGATTGGTCAGATAAAGTTTAATACTACAAGCATTACCTACAATATTGACACTAAAGAAAGGAAGAGATGGTACATGTTCACAAATTTGAGATCCATCAGTAAGATAATGATCAAGTATAGATATCCCTTTCCACACATGGATGAATTGATGGATTACTTGAGTGGAGTAAGGTATTTATCCAAAATTGATCTAAAGAGTGGGTATCATTGGTTAAGATAAGGGAAGGAAATCGATGGAATCTAGCCTTTAAGATAAAGGATGGATTACAGGAATGCCTAGTAATGTTATTTGGTTTGACAAATATGACAATCATGTTTATGAGGTTAATGAATGAGGTGTTAAAGTTATTTTTGGTAAATTATGTCATTATATTCTTGGATGATATCATGGTCTTCATCAATATGATCGAATAACACTTGACACATTTGTGGAATGTCTTATAGATATTGCACAATGAATATTTGTTGATAAATGTGAATAAATGCATATTTATGAAGGCATAATTGGTATACTTGAGTTTTATGATATCTAGATAAGGGCTTAAGATAGATTCCAAAAAGGTTCATATGAAAGTAGAATGTCCATCACCAAGGAGTGAATTTAATACACAAAGTTATCATAGCCTAGTGAGCTTTTACATGAAGTTTATTAGAAACATTAGTAGGGTTTATGTAGTGATCATGAAAGTGTTGTGATGTGATCATAGGGCATTCATATGGACAAAAGAAGCTGATCAAGTTTATAGGAACGGAATAAGAGAGTAATTAAGTATCCAATACTAGAAATATTAGATTTTAATAATGTGTTTTAGGTGGATCAAGATGCAAGTGGAAAAATAACTGGCATTGTATTAAGCCAAGAAGGATTACCTATAGTGTAATTTAGTGAAATTTTAAACAACATAAAGGGAAAAATATTTGGTTTATGATAACGAGCTTTATGCCAAAGTGCAAGTGATAAATATATGGAGGAAATATTTTTGATTAAAGGAGTTTGTACTATAAAAAAATCATCAATAACTATAGTTCATTAATAGCTAGGGGAAGTTAAATCAACAACACATGAAATGGATGTAAGTTCTATAATGTTACACATTTGCGTTGAAGCATAGAAGCATGAAATAAAATAAAGTTTCTCATACATTAAGTATATGAATGCCAATGATAAGTGATATGTGATAAAAAGTAATGGGATTTGATTCCATGATTGAAATTTATGTTGAGGATGAATATTTCCATGACACATGGAAGTTGTGCAAAACCAAAAAGTGTGAACCAAACAATATGGTTGGAATACCACATACAAGAAGGAATGTTATTAATGGGAAATAATTATATATACCCTGAGGAATAATGCACAAATATTTGATAAGAAATAATCATAGTGAAGTTTTAGCATATCACTTTTGGAGTGAAAAAAATGGCACAACTAAAAAAAAGTTATTACTAGCCAAAAATTGGTGCAAATATACATGTATATGTGTGAAGATGTCGATTTTACTAGATGGCAAAGGGAAAGAGCCATAACGTATATTTGTATCAACCAATGCTAATTCCATATATACCTTGGCATGATGTAAGCATGGATTTAGTGCTAAGATTTACAATAACATAGAGAGGGAATGACTAGATCTTTATTGTGGTGGAAATATTCTTGAATATGGAACATTTTATCACATGCAAAAAGATAAGTGATGAAACTAAAATTTATAATTTTTGTAAATAGGTGGTGAAGCTACATGGACTTTGGATTAGCATAGTGTCAGATAGGGATACAAAGTTTTTAGGCCATTTTTATCATACATTGTAGAAGAAGTTGGGGATGGGACTAAATTTTAGTCGAGCATACCATCTAAAAATAGACAAACAAATTGAGGTGGTGAATAGGACCCTTAGGATTTTTCTAAAATGATTGGTAGGTGACAAGCCCAAGTAGTGGGGCATGGTCTTCGCATAGGATAAATTCATTTAAAACAATTATGTGAATAGGATCATAGGAAAAACACCTTTTTATATAGTGACTGGAAGCAATCTAAGGGGAGTTGTAAAGCTAAGAAATATCGACAAGGAACATGTAAAGGCTACAAAGACATAATATTAGTATGATTATTTAAGCAAGATACAAGAGAAGGTATGAAGGATACTAGAGTAAAGCACTCTTCAATATAAGGAGCACACAAATGTGAATCACATAAACAAGGAATTTGAGGTAGGGGACATAGTATTGGCACATTTACACAAGGAATGATTTTTGAAAATAACATATAGAAAAATGAAGATGATGAAAATAGGGCCATGTAAGGTGTTGAAAAAATTATAAGCAAATTCCTATGAGATAATTTTTTTGGAAGAGTTGGACATATCACCCATATTTAATGTGGTAGATTTATATGATTTCTATGAGGATAAATCAAATGAATAAGTAGAGGCATAGTTACAAAACTAGAAGGCGTAGATACTAGAGAAGGAGAAGGAAGAGTTAGAGGCCATATTAGACTCTAAGGTAGTGAAAAAGATGCAAGGAAAAGAGTATAGATAATACCTAGTAAATTGAAATAAATATGTAATAGAGGATGTAATGTTGTTAGATCTCATTGAGATTGGTCACTATGGAAATAATTTTGAAGAATTAAAATTGTGAGTTAGATCTCACATTTTAATTATCTAGGGTGTTTGATGTAAGGGAATCTTAGGTGCAAAGGCAATTATTCATTACTTAGGATGACTATGTAAGTTTTGTGAAGGGAACATAACATAAGGATATAAGGCAAAACTGTATAAAATATTCCAAGGATAGCTTCTAACATACAAGAGTGGACCAAATCAATGTGTATAGGGAGAGTAGTCTAGTGCACAGACATAAATAGTCATGGGTACAAATACACATGAACACAAAGATTTTAGTATAAGAAGAGAATATGAATGTTTGTTCTATCATGAAAATGATATCTTTAACCCTATAAATATTAGTTAAAGTACTAAAAGTGACTTATTTATAATTATGATGAAATCAATCTGAATTGATTCAATCCAATACTAGGTTGGCCATGTTAATCTAGTACAAACAGGTAAAGAAATGAATCTATCAATATTAATTTAGTTAAAATTAGGGGAAAAATAAATTGATAGGGTCTATTTAATAGTAAAATGACACATATAAGAAACACACCAAATTGGTCATAAAAGATAGACCAGATCAACCATATTGATTTAATAGGAAATACATGGAATGATGTATAGAACTAAATTGATCAAAATCAATTTATTTGGGAAAAGTCAAAATACTATGGGAAAAAGAGGAATAAAGGGAGAAGAGACCCATAGGAGGATAAATATATTAAGATAATTTAATATAATGAGGAACTTAGGGGATTCAAGCCTAGTTCAAAACATTTATCCCTTTGTAGATTTGGTGGGGCCCAACCCTAATGAGACTCTCCTTCATAGAATCCCTTTTTTCATGGATGAATTGAGTGATGACCCTCAACTCATAGAGTGTGAGGTTCCCCCAAAGAATTTTGTTTCTTCCTTAAGGGAAAGGGGCTAGTGTTCAACGAATACTCCCTCTAAGGATTCAAAATAGGAAGTAGAAAGTTGGATGTAGATGAAAACCAAGAAAGCTAAAATTAAATATTAAGTTGGAGAAGGAACAAAACATGCAGGTAGGACTCGTAAATAGTTAGTCAAGAAAAAGGAAATAGATGGTGAAATTTCCAAGGGTAATAAAAAAACCAGTATAAATAATTTAATTAGATTAAATAAATTAAACTCCTCTCTTAGAATATATAGGGTTAAATAACCCTATAAAATAGAGGTTAGTTAACAATGTGATAAAAAGAAATGATAATTTTGAAATAAACTAAAATGTTAGAATAATTATTTGAGAAGTGTATTAATGATATGTGAAAAAGGTCCAATCACATTAGTGAAATCTTAAAAGGATCCTCCAAAGGGATTGCAGTTTTATGGAACCCACAAGATCTTGAAGGGGAAGAAGTTACCAAGGGAAACAATCACATGGAAAACTTATTTAGAAACAAAGTGACCAAGGATGAGTAGATTTTATCAAACATATATGCTCTTAATTCAATAAAAACTAGAAGGAAACTTTGGAATCACTTGATGAAGTTTAGGATGTTCATTATATATTGGAAATGGTTGGTGGCCAAGAATTTCAATTTCCCTCTATCCCTATTAGAGAATAAAGGTAGACTAACATACTTATCTAAAAACATGGTGGAGCTAAATTATTTTATTTTAGAGGTAATCCTGGTGGATGTAGAGCTCAAGGAAACCCTTTCACATTGGATAAATAGGAAAATTTGAGAAGATCTAATTCATGTAAGACTAGATATATTTATAGTTTCTTTAAACTAGGATATGCATTATACCAACTTGCTTTATTCATTACCCAAGATTGGATTGAACCACAAACCTATCATTTTTGAAGGATAAATGGATCCCAAACACAAGAATATCCCCTTTACATTTGAAAATATGTGGATACACCATCCCAATATATATGACTCCATAAAGTCTTGGTGGAAAAATCTTTTCTGGGAAATAGATATGTTCATATTGGTCAAGAAATTAAATCACTTGAAGGGAAATTTAAAAATATGGAACAAGGAGGTATTTGGCAACACTTCCACAAAAAAGAAACAAATAGAAGAGGAATTCTAGAAACTAGGAGAGCAGTACTCTCTATATGGGTCTAAAAAATAATCTAACTCAATGGAGAAAGACCTTCTTAGTAGATACCACAATCTTGAAGCCAAAGAAGACTTATGGAAACAAATAACTATATGATTGTGGCTCCATGAAGGGGAAAAAATACAAAGTTTATCCATAAATAGGCATCCAAAAACAAAATTAGAAACTTGATATTTGAACTAGTTCTCAAAAAAATGGATGGAAATGTAGGGACTCGAGGGACATTAATGAACAAATTATCTACTACTTCATGAAATTACTAAAGGAAAATGGATCCCTCAATGAAAATTTGGAAGAAAAAATTCTGCAAAACATCCCTAGGATGAATACCTAGATTGAAAATTTAAACTTTCTAAAGAATCTATTTACTGAGGAAATCAAAGCTACAGGGTTTCTATGGAAAGAGTAAAATCATCCAGTACCATTGGGTTCCCTCTTGTATTCTTTCAAAAATTATGGGATATCATACATGTGAAAGTGGAGGCCATAGTTGGTGATTTTTTTAGAATAGGCATTATATTTAAGGAAATGAATAACACCTTTCTATTTCTCATCCCCAAAAAGTGAGGGGTGAATCAATTTAAAGATTTTAGACCTATAAGCTTATGCAACACTACATATAATATTTATTTGATAAATCTCATCATTAGAATTCAACCCATCCTTGAGATAATCATAGATGAACATCAAGGAGACTTTATTTTTGGGAGACAAATCATAGATGGAATAATCACAATCCATGAGGCCATTCACTCTACATCAAAGTCCTATAAATAGGGATGTTCATCAAACTAGATATAAATAAGGCCTATGATAGAGTCTCTTAGAGATTATTGGATAAAATTGTACTATGAAATTTGAGATTTTTGATTAAATTTACATAACTAATCAATTTAAAATCAAAACATAAAATTACATAGTAGGAAGGATTATGGGAATAAAATAAAAAACATAAGATAAAACCTTAATAAATTCCTTGTCTCTATTAACCTCCTTCCAGGACATTTAAACAGATGGTTGAATGCATGTAGACTTAGATTTTGACATCATGATGGCATGATAAAGGATTGTTGATGAAAGATTAGATTGGCATGGATTTGTCATAAAGATTCAAGTTAGCTCCAATGGAGGAGTGGTTTTGTTTAAATAGAAGAGGGAGGGAAAGATCAAGGGCTAGAATTCAAAGTTGGATTAGGGTGATCTAGAGTGGAGAATTAACCAAGGAATTTAAAATTCCTTGCAAGCCTATAAATTTATAGGCTTCTAGAGAGGAGGGTAAGAATAGAGAGGATTATAGAATCCTTCAATTTTAGAATCCTCTTAGGGATTAATTAGGCTTAGGATAGGGGATTAGATAGGTATTAGTTTACATAGGTTTAAAAGACCTTAGGCCAATGTAATTCTTACTAAAGGATAAGGGATGATGATGAGGGAATAAAAGATGATGATGATGATGAGGGAATAAAAGATGATGATGATTATTATTATTATTATTATTATTATTATTATTATTATTAGTAATTAGAGGATGATTGGATGTTAGTCGAATGGGTCAAGAGGATTAGATTAGTGATGGGAATAGGGATGATTAGATGAATGATGAGGGTAGAGGTGATCAAGCCATCATAAATTTTTAAGGATCATCATTGTCTAAGAAATATATTAGATATGGTACTTGGTAGTATGCCTCATGATATAGACATGACCAAGAGGATATTGTGATAAAGTGTATGGGAAAGTAACTAACTTTGCATCCTTGAGGGCACTTTTAGTGACCTCATATCATATATATTCATTACCCAATAGACAAAAAGACATGATACAAATAAAACATAAGAAAAATAAGATATATACATGATAAAAGACATGCAAACAAGATAAATATAACAAACAAGTCACACACATGATTATCTACATGCAGTGTCCCAATGTCTTGTCTAATGATGGGTTGAGTGACTAGGTGATATGTTGGATGATTATGATGTGATTGTGGACTCAGGATGGAATTGGATTTGGATAGGGTGATCATGATTAGGATTTAGGCTAATATGGTTCCCCTAATTTAGGATATAAGGATGGATGACATGATAAGATCTTTGAATACTAATTTGGTCTTGAAATTGAATTGAAAAGTTGCCAAGGAAGGTGATTTAAAAAAGTGATGACCAAGGATTACCAATAGATAAGGCCTTGCAAGGGTCCAATATAACAAGAAGAAGAGATAATTATGGGATCAATTACATTTAATGCTATCAAAATAGTGATTGGATGGGTGATAGGTATGAAAAGGCAATGATAAGAAAAGGTGATGGGATCAATTACCTTTCACACTAGCAAATAGGTGATGTGATGGGTACTGGGTGTGAAGAGGCATTAATAGGGAAATGATGGGTGCTAGATTAAATTCTTTGGCAAGGTGATGTGTGCCAATAATACCTAGGCCAAGGATGAGATTGAAGATATGAAGGGATGGGTGACCACTAGGATTTGGTTTCAAGACCAAACATAGTGTTTGAGGATGATAATTGGGATGAGCTAGATGCAAATAGGGGATTCAGGTATAAGACAAGACACCATGGACTATTTTTAGCTTTTTCAAATTTTATGATTTTTAGGGTTTTTGACATATTTCACTTTTTTTATAAATTTTTGGGATATGTATGTACACTATATAGATGGGGTTACTAGCAAAGGGAATACCAAGCCTAGTAACTAGGATGGATGGAATGTTGGATGTGACAACATCGAGGGGGATGGGGACTAAGGAAGAATGGACTAGTGATTGACAATGAAAACATCATGAAGGAACCATATTTTTAGTTTCTTGAGTGTCCATTGGAGGATATGCCAAGATGGTTTGGGAACAATTTTTAAGATACCTTCCATTCCTTATGAAGGCTAAGATGGGAAGGAATGTAGTATGATGGAAGATGATGGGTAGGAACAATGAACTAAGAGATATGATAGGGATGGTAGGGAGGGGATTAACAAATGATGGATGTGATGATGGATTTTTCCCCCAAGTGTTGAGGTAAGATGTAGATAATATATTATTCTACCATGATGCTAGAAACTAGTTTTCATCATGGTACTTGCCCAAGGCACCAAAAGACTGGTTTTCACCATTGGATGAATGATTTTTTTAACATTTTTAACTTTTTTGACTTTTTTATTATTATTTTATTAGGCATCTTGATTTATTGGATATGGGCACAAGATGAAAGAATGCTAATACTAGATACATCCTTAACCAACACTGACTATGGATATATGTGATGTTAGGATCATAACTCAATTGCCTTTATTGATTCTTGATTTAGCATCCTCTAGATGTTTTGACCAACTATATTTATAACCCCTATGAGGGATAATGTCACATAGGGATTTGAGGCATGGTGGGGATGGGGCCATGAATGTGATTATGGGATATAGGATGTGAATGAGGGATATGATCATGTCAGATGATATGATCAGATGAGGATCAGAAATGGGGTTCAATAGTTATATGCACTATTGGATATGGTAAAGGGTATTTCATAGATTGGTGCCATGAGATTAAGGATCCAGGATCTTTTGATCTGATTATTCTTTGATCCAAAAATTAAGAGGATGGTTGATCGTATGATTTTTGAATTTAATTGATGATTAGATTTGATATTGACTACCCCTTGGTGCTAGTTTTTGGGCTTCACCATAGGGGATTAATTTTTGACTTGATATATAATGATTATTTTGACTTTGATATTCCCCTAGTTCTTGATTTTGAGCTTCACTAGGAGAAAATATTTTTTTATTATGCCAATGATTTAACTTTGCTTGATTTTGATAGACAAGATCAAGGATGATTTGATCTTGATTTTTGAATTTTAAAATATGGTCTTGGAAATTTGGATGTGTAGCACATGATGTTGAATGCAGAGGTGAATCCAATGATGCATGTTCTCATTTATTCCCTTCATGGAGTGGGATGTAGGGATTATAAAGGTGAGGTGGATGAGTAATGTTGGGTGATGGATTAAGGGGATAGTGGGAAACATAGTCCTCATAAAGGTCACTAGGAGCCCTAGCTTTAATGTTAGAGAAAGTGTCCTCAATAATATCAAAAGGATCATTGAGACACATATCCAAGGTATGGTCAGACCCAATCTAAAAATATTTAATAGATAAAGCATTCAAGAATTCAATTATGACTTCATAATCTTGATTGGGATCTTTAAAAGAACATGAATTATCATCATTTTCTATAGTATAGATTAGAGATGATATTTTTGATGAGGAATCTAACTCAGATATTGGTGCTACACATGATCTTAATTTAGATGGCTCTAATGCTGACTATGGCATACATGACTTGATAGTGTTAGTAAAGGATGGTTTATCCATGATTGTCCTCTTAATGGGGGTTATTTGATGTGATGGGTGAGAGGGAGAGGATAGAGGAATAATGGACTGGGCAGAGATAGGTCCATGAAAGGGATTATGAGATGTTGGCAGACTAGGCTTATGGGACTTAGACTTATGTTTGATGGATGATTGGTTGATAATGGGGGGATCATGAAATAGGGAAAATATGTGTTGACCTTAGATTAGAATGGGAAGGGAATGAAATCTTAGAATTCCTCTTCTTGTTCACCTAGGGATTTAAATTCATCTGATTCATCCTTGATTACTATGTCACCATTTTTGATGAGGTCTTAAACATAATCTCAAATTTTTTGACATAATTTAATGGAATGCCCCCAAGTTTGATGATATAGACAATATCAGTTTGCTTTATACTAAGAGGGCTTATTCTTAGTGGGACCAAGATGTCATACGGGTGGATAAACCATCATGTTAGTAGTGACAAGTTGTTGGAAAAGTGATTCTAAGGATATAGGAAGGGGAGTGTAGGGACTCACTTCACTATATGATTTATATGTGGAAGAATTAAAATTATGATCAGATGATCACTAACATGATTGGATGGATGGTTTAGTGGTAAATAAGGTGGCCAAGATTGGTTTCCCTTTACTAGTAGGGGAAGGGGTAGATGATTGGATATGACTAGTGGATGGGGGATTGGAAGGAGGCTTACATGAAATGGTTTGTGATGGAGATGAAATAAGTTAAAGGGGGTCAACACCTTAAGGAAGTGGCACACCCATCATAATGAACTACAAGAGGATTTCATCCTTGTTGACAGCTATGTATTGGTCTATGAGAGTGATGTTGAGGTTCATGGTGGTGGATGATAAAGGATAGGGGACTTACTGGTCTAGAGAATTGGATTTGGGAGGATGTGATGTGGATGTTTTGTTATTGGGTGATGAGGTTGATAGGATAGGATTTCCTTTACTATTAGGATGAGGGAGTGGTGATGTATTATTATTTGTAGATGTAATATTTGACCATGGGTAAGTATGAATTACGACTAAGGGAGTTTGAATAGGGAAAATGGATGGTGGAAGGGAATGGGATGAGGATAAAGTTGGATGGTGGACTTGTTTGGGAGGTAACTTGAGGCTGATGGGGTTAAAATCATTGGGAAAGTAGGCATTCATCTTCCATATCCATAAGAGGATTTCATCTTTATTTTTTGTGATGTATTGATTGATTAGGGTGACCGCATCAAGGAATATGGGGATACATTTTGATGGGATAGGGGGTTTTGGATGAGGAAGGATGCAAGATGTTGGTTTGGGGTGAATGGGATCAAGATCAAAAGGGAGGTGGATACCCATTTCTAGAGCTCACAAAAATATGCCATATTTTTTGGATATGATGTATTAGTCTACATGAATTAGGTCTAAGTCCATGAGAATATATGAAGATAGATGATGAAGGGGGTTGATGTAGGGGTAGACTAAGGGCTAGATATGGATTTTTGAACAAAGTAGATCTAAGGGGACCAAATTAGTATGAAGGGTGATGATGATAAAGACTGATGGATTAAAGACTAGGATCAAATTTTAGATGATAGTGCAATAGGTGCTAACAACCTATCAACAATGTCTAGTTGTCAAGCTAGCAAAAGGATCAGGTATATTTGATAGTTGCCTAGATTCAAACTAGTAAGAAGACAACATGCCGGGTGTTATTTATGAATAGGCAAGATGATTAGACTAGATGATTAGAGTGATGAGTTTGCTAGATAAAAATCAATAAAGTGAGAAGATGCTAATAGGATATCAATTAGGTATGAGATTCGATAGTAAATTAAATTGATAGGATGATTTGGATGAGTAAGAAGACTAGCTCAAGACATGGACTATTTTTCTCAAGATGAGATGGGATATAAAGGTGATGGGATGAGGAAAATTATGATGATAGGTGATGATGAAGTGATGAAGGGGTAGTGATGGGGATGGTGTAGACCCATTTGTGACCTAAAAATCCAACCAAGATAATATTAGATGGGTGATGACAACAAGGTCAAGACAAATGATTGGGTATGGACTTAGGATAAGATGTGATGTCATTAGAATATGTAAGTGATGGGAGGATAATCAATGATGGGCAGATATGGTTATAGGATGAAAGTAAGATAAGGATGTACAAAAGGATAATATGTACAAGATGACGTCAAGGATATACAAGATGAGATGTTGGTGATGGGGGTGTGACTAATGATGAGTGTTTATAATGATAAGAAGGGATAAAATGATGTACAAGATAAAAATGATATGTATAAGAGGGTAAAACAAGGATATACAAGACAATAGTTAGGATATGTGAGTGATGGGGGGAGGATGACTAGAATAAGGTGGGATGAAGACAAGATGAGATGGGATAGGACAAAGAAAATATATACAAAGATAATATATATAATGGGTAAGATAAAGGATATACAAGATAACGATGAGGTAATAGCCAATGATAGGTGGATCTAGTGATAGGATATGATTAAAAGGATATACAAAAGGACAAATATATGTAATAAAAGGTAGGATAAGGATATGCAAGATAATGATCAGGATAGGTGAGTGATCAATGATAGGTGGATATGACTAGACTAGGAGGAGATTAAGGTGGTGAAAGGAAATAAAATGAGATGTGTAAAAAGGGGGTAAAAAATGAAAATACGTATAATGGGATGATGATGGTGATGTAAAAAATGATAAGGCAAGGATGTACAAGATGAAAGGTTATACAAGATGATGTATACAAGAGGATGATGGGGGTAAGGATATACAAGATGAATATTCGAAATGGGTTGTGTAAAGAACCTAGATAGGTGTGTAAATAAGGTTGGCTCAACTTGCAAACAACATGGGTATAATTACCATTTTAAAAAAAACCATTTTAAAAATTCAATATCAAAAACCATTTTTTTCTTTAAAAAAATAAAAAATAAATATTCAAATGGTTATAAATTTTTAAATACATAACAAAATTCATAACAATAAAATGTTTTAAAGGGATGAAAGTGAGAGGTTCATAACCCATAATTATTTTATGAAATTTTCTATGAACAAAGAGTTGTTTATAAAAAATAGATCAACTTGTTACCAAAATAATGCAAATTTTTAAAAAATAGAAGCCACCACTTTGTCTTCAATCTGACCTAAAATTTCAAGTAAATATACTCAAGGTAGAAGATGTCAGTTATAGAGGAGACTCCGGTGCCACTGTAGTCACCATTTTGTAATATGAAATTTGAGTTATTTCATTAAATTACCAAAACTAAGAAATTTAAACTCAAAACATCAAATTACATAGTAGGATGGATTATGGAAACAAAATTAAAAACATAAGATAAAACCTTACCGAAATCCTTGTCTCAGTTAGCCTCCTTCTAAGACGTTCAAATGGATGGTTGAATACATGTAGACTCAGATTTTGACATCATGATGGCATGATAATAGATTGTTGATAAATAATTAGATTGACATGGATTTGGCACAAAGATTCAAGTTATCTCCAATGGAGGAGTGGCTTTGTTTAAATAGAAGAGGGAGGGAAAGATCAAGGGCTTAAATTCAAAGTTGGATGAGGGTAATCTAGGGTGGAGAATTATCCAAGGAATTTAAAATTTCTTAGAAGCCTCTAGATTTAGAGGATTCTAGAGAGGAGGGGAGGAATATAAATGATTATATAATCCTCCAATTCTAGAATCCTCTTAGGGATTAATTAAGCTTAGGATATAGTATTAGATAGGGATTAAGTGGTTGATTAGGGACTAGGGGTGTAGGATAGCCTAGGAATAGGCTAGTAGGTGGGCCATTGGGACTTTAAAATTCCCAAATAATAGGATAAGTGCTGTTAGATTAGGATAATGGGGATTTGGGATAAATTAATTAATTGGTAGGGTAGAATAAGGTTAGAAAATGAATAAGTGATGGGGGGGATATTAGGTAAATAATTAGGAAGGGGATAAATTAGCGGAATAAATTATATTAAGTGGAATTAGTTTCGATAAATAAAAATATTAGTGATAATAATATAAGTAAGAGAATTTAGGTGCATACAAAAACCCTCAAAATATTTGGGTTCAATACTTCCTTTCAAAATCTCATTCTTAGCTATATATGTAGTACCAAGTATTTAGAATTGATTAATGGGGTACCCAAAGGATAATTCCAAATTAGTAAAGGACTAATACAAGGGGATCCCATATCTTCCTATCTCTTCATTATACTTACTAAAACTCTGGGAAGAAACATTCAAGTTACCATGACCTAAGGACTCATTGATGGCATTACAATGGCCGAAAACATCATCCCTTTCACTCATGAGAAGTTTTTTGATGACACCTTCTTACTTGGAGAGGCCTTAGTTACTGAAGCTAGAAAAATCAAAAAGATCCTTTTAGATTAAGAGAAAGTATCAAAATAATGTATCTATTATACTAAAAGCTTGATATTTTTCATCAATACTTAGGACTTTACAAGAAGTTGGCTTCTATACTAGGGTTCCAGTTAGGAAATCTTCCTTTTACCACTTGGGGATACCACTTTTTACTAGAACATTGAAGGTTGATTTATGGAAATCCTTAATGAATATAATATAAAATAAACTAGCTAGATGGAAAGGACATCTATTGACCCAGGAAATCAAGATACAACTACACCAAATCACCACCAAAGCATTCTAATTTATTTCATGTCTCTTTTCAAGTTACCATGTAAAATAGTTGATAAAATAAAACAGATTTAGCATAAATTTCTCAAGAAAGGCTCTAAAAAAAGATTTAGATTCCCATTGTTTTACTAGGAAAAGGTGTTCCTCCCCAAGTCTAATATGGGGTTCGGACTTTGGAAGCTAAGAAGCATGAACAAATCCCTCCTAGGAAAATTGGGTTGAAAATATCTGAAAGAAGATAAATAGTGGACTTGTATCATCAAGGCCAAATATTTGGAAGGCAACAATGAGGATAGCTTCCTCTAGGAGGAAGGCCCCAATAATGGTTTAAATTCTTGGAAAGCCCTCTCTAATGATTGGAAAATTATTGAGAAAGGTTATAGGTGGAAGATTGGCAATGGGGAATCAATGGACTTTTTAGATTACCCCTAGATCTCCTAAACCCCCTTGTGAGTCAAGACCCCTCTACCCAATGTTCAAATCTTATTAGGGTATCAAATTCAAAGACTATTAGTTTTATGTAGATGGTATCCCTAAATGGAATCCCCTCTAATTAGACTCTATTAATTTGGATGTTCCCCAACCCTACTTGGGCTCAATTCGAAACTTCAATATTTTCACATTCCTATTTTCCCAAAGGATGATCTCGTTATTTGGCCTGTTGAGGATAATAGGTCTTTGTTAATAAATCCAAGTTATATGGTCAAGATAAACCTTGAAGGGGATTAGGATTATTGGTGGCCCCTATGGATCAAATACCTCACTCCTAAGGTCAACACATTCTTGAGGTTGGTAACTAAGAATAAAATTATCACTACTAATAATTTGGCTAAGCAGGGCATGGTTATCCCTAACAACTGTACTCTCTACAATCTTCTGAGGAGTTCGTCTACCACCTATTTTTGGAATGTCTCTTTAGATACTCAATCATGGATTTAATTCTTTGAAAATTTCTTATTTTTTGGGTTTGTCCTAGCTCTTTGATGGACCTAATTATACAATGGAAACCACCCTAGTCCCCACTCTCCCTTTCTTTCTTATGGCATCTTTCCCTACCTTATTTTCTCCAAGCTATTTATAAGATGATGAATGATAGCATATTTACTAACAAAGGGAGTAACATCAGGTCCATCTTCCATAATTTATGCTTCACTATTTCAGAGAATTGGAGTAAATTCCTCCTAAAGGACAAGGTTCCATGTTCTTTAATCAAGTTTCCATCCTTCAAAATTAGAACCTTTCTCAAGTTATGGAAATTCCTAAATATTTGGCAATCAAATGCTTCACCAGGTGGTCACATCATCCACATGAATGGTTGAAGCTCAACTTCAATGGAGCCTATAAAGGTGATCCAAGTAATGTTAGAAGGGGTGTTATTTAGGGATCACAAAGGGTAGGTTGTGGCAACTTATGTGGGTCCCCTTGGTGTTCAAACCCATCATGTGGCTGAAGAAATGGTTGTACTTTAGGGCATACAACTTTCCTCTCATGCCCACATTGCCAAATTGGCTATTGAAGGGGACTCACTTAACATTATTAATGCATTTTATGATTAATCTATCTACTCCCATACTATCAAACACATCATAGATGATGCTAAGTGGTTCATATATTCCTTTAATGATGCCTATATCAATCATATTTTTTGAAAAGGTAACTCTGTTGCAGACTCCCTAGCCAAATTTGGAGTTGGATCCCCCACATTGGTCACATAGGAAGGAGCCTATAGCCTCCCAAATCATTTATTAAACATAATAAATAATGATTTAAATTTATCACCATTATAACTTTGAGTGTTGATCACAAAGCAAGCAAGAATATAAGCAAAACCAATAAGGCAATTGTCCCTATTCTTTACATACAACCAACTAATATTAATACAAGCTTATTCAAATCCTTACACCAGTCCCTAACCACCTTAAGTATATATAATTTAGAAGTTTTGCATCTTCGTACACACTATTTCACAAAGAACATCAAGTGGGAGAACTACATAAAGTATTGGTATGTAGGTAGCATGCCCACACAAGGGGTGTGGATACATGTTCAGTGAATCTTACACACACTAATCCCCCCTCTTTATAAAAATTGATTAAATCACAATGGAATTTAAGGTTTTAAGATAAAATTAGCTCTACAAAGATTTCCATGAACAACAAACAATTAAAATTTCATAAGCAGGATTTCATGGACACAACAAACAAAACCCAGAAAGATCGGGTCTCTTAGAAAATAATGATAGAAGTGGACTATAACACTAGAGCCTAGGGTGTCCAATTTTTGGTGCTCTTATCCAATCATAAAATGAAGGCTAGATCTTGATTTGTGACATTGTCTCAGTCTTGCATAGTGAATTTCAACCTCTGTCTCAGTCGTATTAGTTAGTTTCTAACTAAGTCTTGTTTTCTTTCCCTTATTACTATTTTTATAAAAGTTCAAAATGTAATCAAATTATACAAATCAATAGATTAATTATTTAATATTTATTTACTAATTTTAATATTCAGACCCTTTAACCAAATTAGGAATAATACATCAATATTCTCAAAATTGTTAAATCATTTGGTGAACCCAACTTACTTTGTTTGTGCATAAAAACTCTAGAAACCCTAGGGTAAATTTCTTACTGAAATTTTATTATTTTTTTCTAATTTTTACCTACATAATAAATTAAAAAATTAGAAATAAATTTTAAAATTTTGTAGTAATTTTTAAATAATTTTCTTTCAAAGTCTAGTTGTCCATACTAGGCCCTGGTATTTTCCCAATAATTTTCCAATAATTTTTTGATTTTTTAATAGACTATTAAAATTAGAAATTCACCTCAAATTTCAAAATTCAATAGTAATATTTGAAAATATTTATTTTTAAAAACCCTAGTTACATCTACTAGGTCTCTTTAAATCACCAATTTTCCAATAAATTCTTGATTTCTTACTTGCATATTTCACTTAGAAATTCACTTTAAATTTCAAAATATCATAGTAATTTCAAAAATATTTATTTTTAAAAATCTTAGTTACATGTACCATCTCTTATTTGCTTCTTGAGGTATCACCTTACATCTAAAATCATATTTCAAAAATGGATCTCACTTATTTTCAAATATTTATTGCATTTTTAGCAAATAATAAGGAGACCATACTTTGTCCTATCATGTACATGAATGATGAAGTCTAAAATATGTTAATATAAAGCTTAATTATTTGTATTTCATGTTTAATTTTCATAATATGGGATGATGTTGAGAAATTTATTGCTAAAAATCTTAAAATCCTTTTCCTTCAAAGCAATGTTTACTTTTCTCTAAAATAAAGTTTCATTACATACTTTCTATCTCTCATGTGGAATAATTTTCAATTCTACCTTCCTAAAAATATTATAAATATCATAGCATATGTCAAAATTATTTATGCATTAATGCAAAATTCTATGCTCTCTATCCCTTGTTTGCTATCTCTCATTGGAACATTCTTTATAATCATATTTCTATACAACTTATAATTCTAATTAATTATTTAACACACTATCTCTCTATTATGTGTAATTAAATTAAGAATAAAATCCTTACATACTTAAAGGATCCATTACATATGATAACAACTACCTATCAAGTTTCAATGTCATATCTTATGCACAAGAAAGAATTCCCTTCTCCTCCTCTCCTCCTAGAGGGTGATAGCTACTTTCCCTCCAACCAGGTCCATGCTATCACCCCTCCAAAAGGTGGGGAAGTTTATAATATTTTTCTTAATGCATACATTAATCTTATAACTTCTTCAAACCCTTTTCAACATATGTACTTACATGTTCAATTGAAATCAACTAGGGTTTGGACTTGTGAGACTCTAAGGGATCAAATCACCATTATGAGCAAGTGAATTTTAGATTTAAAAACATATAATCAACTATTACATGACAAGATCAAAATAATGGAAAATCGTATTATAATACAAAAGCCTCAAAGGCATCCTAGTGCCAATCATGTATATACACCTTCACCTAGTCAATTGGTTGTAAACAACATTACATATCAAAACAAGAAATCACAACAAAGTAACTCTAAAACTGGTGATTCAAAAAGCATTCAAAGATAAAATAAGAGTTCAAGTGAGGTATTAAGAGAAATTATTAAATCTAAGTTGATCAAACTACCTCCTCTATATCCAGTGAGAAGATCTAGATATTATTATGTATATCATATAATGCATGGGCATCACACAGATTTATGTTTGGCATTAAATAAATATATAAAATAGATAATTTTTAATGAGGAACATATACAAGGTAAATTAGTCAAGCAATCCATGGTGACATAGGCACACATTCAAAAAGGGTCAAATTTAGAAACAATATAAAAGTGGTTACCAAAGCATAATTTAGCACAACAAAAGGATCAAAAATCAAAATTTAAGTAACAAATAGTACCACAAGAATAGGAAAAACACAAAAAAGATGAAAATATACCTCTCCAAAATGAGTCTCAACTTTTAAATTAGTATGGGTTTGGTCAAAAATATCTACAATAGTTTGATTATCAAGGCCAAGGGTTAGGCAAGTAGGCTCAAGGTATCACTACTCCTATTCTAGCAGTTGATAATGTTTGTCATCAAGGTTTGGGATTTATTGAACATATTATGGAAAATCATTCATAGACACAATTTATCAAAGGAAAATATCTAGATACAATAAAATTCAACCCTAACATTCTATTGGTTCAAAATCAAGATGATAATGGTGAGTGGAATAATACATGTTATGATTTTCAAGATACTGATAATGAATATGATTATTTAGAGTCATATTCATATCCATTCCCTCATGCTTCACAATCATGCATGATTACTTTGTTTGATACAAGACACAATGAGAGGGAATCTCCCATGAGACTCATAGGTTAGTATCATTCCTTTCCAGCTTGCTTGTATATAGTTTCCTTTCAAATTACTTGTACATATTTTATCAACTTACTTGTGCATAGTATCTTTATGCTTGATTGTTCATATATTATATCCAAAATATCAAAAACATTCAAATATGTCAAAATATCAAAAAATATATAAAATTTTAAAACACAAAAACATTTTGACTGTATGCATTATCCATTGTTTACATTTATACTACTATGCTAGTCTTACATTTGCTATTCTATGCTATAGTTTGTCAATTTATCTATATTACCATGATTCACTTGATATTATTTGAGTTTGTGTAGTGAAATCCAACTCCTTTATTGATTCACTTTACCCATTGAGGGGGCATCCTAATTCTACATTCGAGACATACATTGATACATATATCCACTGGGGGCATCTTTTACATAACTACACCATCCAAGTTATGTCATTCCTACACTAGACACTCTAGTTATCATGTTGATATACATTATTTACTAGATTATATAGATTACTTTATCAATATTTCACTAGTATACAACACCTATGTATTTCTTAGCATATACCTAGTCTTGCACTAACATGTCTTGAATACATTCACTTCTTGCTTTGATTAGTTAGATGCAATTGTATTTCCAATTTTTACTTTCTTTACTTTCTTGCTTATCATAGCTATATTGTTTGCATTTCTCAATTCCTTTTTATCTCTTGTATGTACCTTAGGACATTTGCCAATGTCCTTTGCTTCTATTCATGTGTATGTCTTAGGACATTTGCCAATGTCTTTTGCCGGTAATCTTCTATGTGATTGTGGATTTCATGCCAAACTTGCTTGTTTTCAAATGTATGTGTATGTGGTATTTGAACATGACTTGTATGATTGATTTCTAGTTTGAGTTACATGTGCATATGCCCCTTATTTATTTGGGCCCTTGACCACTCTTGCTTTGTGTGCTTGTTGCTTGTTTGCTTCTCATTGTTTGCGATGCCATGATCCACATCATGCATTGTCTTTCTATCTTAGATGCCATGATAGACATCATGCTCCATCCCTCCTTATCAACTAAAAAATAAAAACTAACTAGACTTCTAGTTCTAGTTTTAATTTAGTACATTGCACATACTATTACATTGTTATATCCATCTAGGCATACCTCTATTGATCTAATAATATATAATACAATCTATGATATATCTTGAGATATCTTATTGATTATCATTTCTATATCATGTATTTCACAACATAACACACTTTCAAGGCTCTTTCTTTTGAGGGTAGTCATTGCAGGGTCTTCATTCCTACCCTTAAAAGAGGGGGCAACAAATAGGGAGTTCAACATATTACCCAAGTATTCTTAATAGTTGCATGATTTAATCCATCTATAGGTGGTTGGCATCACTTTGGAGTGGATTTCATATAAGCCTAACTTCCACATTTTGGAGTGGCTTTCATATAAGCCTAGTGCACCAGTTTTAGAGTGGCGTTCATATAATCCTAATCTCCATCTTTCAGAGTGGCCAAGAGTGGCCTAGTTTCCAACATAGATTTGGATATTGATGCCAAAATTTTCAAATCATAGTACATTCATGGGCTTCAAGAGCCATCTCATACAACACACATTTCATACCGGTATTAGTTTATAGCTTCACTTCATGAGGCAATGATGGAGCCAAAGGATAGCTAGCCTTTGTATTCTTGATCCACCTACTTAGAGGGATTGGACACACATTCCAAACATCAATTATCAAATTCATGACCACCTAGATTCACTTAGAGGGTGACGATGAAGCTAAAGGGCCAAAATTTGCATTCTTGAGCCACTTTCAAGGATTTGAGCACTCAACTCCATTCATGATATTAATCTTGATACAACATACCCAACATCACCCAACATTACTTAGTAGCATAATAGGTTTTGTATTGGTTCACATATCTAGTGAGGTTTATTCATTCCTTTCTCTTCCTCTCTCTCCTACCTAGCTTGTAACATTCTTATTTTAGATATAGCGTATATAGTAAGAACTAATCTACTCTTTATTTATTCTTATAGATTCACACTTCATAGTGTGCTCTCTCTATGCACACCCAACATCACAATAAATTCAAGAGCTTCACCCTTGTAGGTAAGTTTAGGTACACTTTCTATTTATTCTTTATCCTAGTATTTCACTTTATTTCATCACTAGAATAAAGGAGGAGGGGGGGTAAATATAGTCATATAAAATATAAAAATTGGTAACTTGAGTGTGACTTATGACATACATCCCATAGGTCCCTCCTGCTTGCTTTCATGACCCTCATAGGCATCTTTTCATTGATTCTAAGATATCTGTAGACTTTTAGATCTGATCTAAGCTGAGCCAACCTCCTCTTTTCATGATAGATCCATCCCCCTAGGTCTTGTCAGCTCAAGATTATAGCACCCAACTTGGGCTATAGTGTCAGATGTTAGGGTGCCCCATTTTTGGCACTCTTATCCAATAACATTTTTGTTGGAATATTGGAGAGAGAGATGAATAAATTACACATAGAGAAACTTTGATATATTATTCATGCAAACTAAGCAACACATATATAATATATTTAACCAAAAATAACTAACCACCTAATGCTAAAGGAGGAATATGGAACATTCTACTAGATGTAATGGTATTATCTAATACTGATAAATAATGTAATATTTATGCTATCATTCCACCCTTTATTACATTATTTTTACAAACATCATATTTTTTGATAGTGGTCCCCCCTTTATTTTAAACATTGTAAAAAGATTTACACTCTCTACATAGCCTGCTCACTTTCTTAGGTGACATGCCATCTTTGTGGCTTCATGATCTTGGTGTCACCTTGGTTTCTCTTTGTAGGATCACCATAAACCTTAAAGTGACATGAGTACATCTCTCTACTTAATACCTTTGGTGATTTCTTGGATTACCAAAAACTCATATGGTTTTCTAATGCATGTTGACCATGAACCTGGAGGTGGCAGGAGGTCTTGATCACTTTGGTGGATTCTCAGATTTCCACAAACCCTTTTCCAAGAACCAAGTGCTACTTTATTTATTTTTCTCCCCACAATGTTCTTCATTAGGAGATAGCAATTTGGAATATAATGCTTAGTAACTTTATTAAAAACCACACTGCATAATAAAAAACACACCAAAAAATGTCACCCTTGTAATGATGTGATCTCATCGTAGGTGACTCACGAGAGGATGAAAATTATTCTCTAGCCTCCATGTATCCTTTATCCTCTAGTATCTACAACTTACTCAATGGATTTGGCTTTGAAGCTCAATGGACGTCGCATACAAGTGATATTACATCCTTACAATTTTTTTGACTCTATACAAAATGATTTGACCCATAAAATAACTCATTTTTATTTTTGACTTTTAATATTAACATACAATAGACTAAGAACCATTGAAATAAACATGACTCAATTATATAATAATGATAATTAATTGAAACCTATATAAACTATGTAAAAATTGTAAACTATAAAGGACTCTACGAGACTTATAAAATAAAATATGACTTTCATAGACTAAATAACAATAAAGCAAACCTAAACATAGACTATTCACCAATAAGAACTACAAGTATATGTAATTTTTACTATAAAAACAACTAATGAATATAAAAAATAACTCTTACCACTATTGACTTAATAAATATCCTCCACCGACACTATGTTTCAACGGCTTGAGCATAACAATATTCATTCTAAATTTTGTGTAACTTTTTATCAAATTTCATATACATCAAAGGAGTCTAAAAAAATTGGTAATTTTGGTAGAATACTAGGATAGGTGTTTATTAGTGCACAAAAAAAATCAAAGGCACAATCATTAATTAGAAATCGCTGAGATGGTGAGGCGAGTGAGACAAAATTAAAAAAATCATGGATGGTAGACTGAAGTGGAATATAAGGAGGAATATTCCTTCTAGATCAAAAATAGTAGGCCATGGAAAATTCCATAGATCATCCACATTTTAATGGCTGGAATGAAGCATCGATGAAATATTAGGTGCAAAAAGTTGAGTTTCAAGGAAATAATGAATATAACCAGCACCGTTGAAGTTTTTGTGTCACCTCTTCAATGTGTAAATCTATAGTGAGGGACATCTAAATTCAGCTAGCTGTATGAAGTGGACTATAACACCAAAGTCTAGGGTGTCTTATTTTTGATGCTCCTATCCAATCATAAAATAAATGCCATATCCTAATTTATGATAGTGTCTCAATCCTGCACAATGAATTTTAGCCTCTATCTTAGTCATATCAATCAGTTTCCAACTAAGTATTATTTTCTTTCCCTTATTACTATTTTTAGAAAGGTTCAAATTGCAATCAAATTATACAAATTAGTAGCTTAATTATTGCATATTTATTTACTAATTCTACTACTCAGACTCTTTAACTAAATTAGGAATAATACACCAATATTCTCAAAATTATTAAATCACACACACATATGTTATCACTAGGTTCATGCATTGGTTCACATATCCAACAAGGTGTATTCAATTTTTTACTCTTTCCTATCTCTTTACTCAACTTTACTTAGTTACTTTATTTATCATAGTCTTTTGATTTTTATATGTCTTAATTAGGGACTAATTTATGCACATTTCATTATAGGTCATGATTTGGATCATTATTCACATATGTAGACCTAACTTCCCATACTTAGACTCAACTATATAGGTTTCACTTTCTAGGTAAGTCTAGGTATGCTTATTTTTTCTTTATACTCGTCATTTTTCTTTGTTGTATTTCTATCATAAAGGGGGGCAAATGTAATCCCCTAAAAGTGGTATTTGGATGCTAAGAGTGTTTCTTGAGACAACCTATTCTTAGCTTAGACCTATACCTATCCTAAAGCCTTTATCACACTTTTGTAGCCATTATGTAGAACACATATGCCCCTTGTCAACTCAAACATAGTCTAAGACCTACATTGCCAGATCCTAGTGCTTCATGCCTAACAGCTTGCTAGTTGGACACTAGTGCTACATTAAGGATACTATATCCATATGACGTTAATGTCTCCAACATGGTGTTAATTTCCCTTACCCTAACTCTCCCAAATGGATATATTTTCAAATGTGTAACCATCCTAAGGTTAGCCTAAGCACATTTTATTATTTGAGCTACAAAACACTATAAATATAATACTATTATATCTATATCCACTAGATGGAAAATAAATGCAAAAATCTTATTCAAACAAGAAAAAAATTGAGTAAAATCAAGGTTATCAATCCCTATTCTGACCTACATCTACATAATACCATCTATAGCTTCCCTAAGCCCTGCTTTTAAAGATTTTCAATCTCAAGCGCACTCAAGGCATTCAAGACCACTATCATTATAACATTCACTTGCACTTGCACCAAGTACTAGGTGGGATAACTACATTGGGCTAGATCCCTTTTCATAGTATTGATATGTAGGCAACTCTATTCGTAGTGGGGTGTTGAGGATGTCTATCCTATCTTAATAATGAACACACATTTTTAGATCATGCCATAATTGCAAGGATGATTAGGGTTTACATATTAAATTATTTATTCTAAGCATAATACAAAGTTATAAATTTCATGTACACAAGGCCATAAACCAGAAATATAGTTGTAAGTGCTCCTAGAAATTAAGAACAATCCTACAAAGAGAATAATAGCACCATTTTCAAGACACTAGAGCCACATGGCATTACTATCCAAATAGGGCATAATTTTTTAAGGAGGGATCTAACTTAGGGATCTTGTAGATGATAATCATACCTATTCGTAACCTAGGTTTTAGCACCTAAATCTTTCATGATAGTTGTTTTCTAGATAAGTCTCTATTTGCACATACTACTATTTTTATAAAGTCAAAGTAAGTCAAATTAAATAGTAAATTAGTGATTAATTATTACATATTATTTCACTAATTTAGACAAATCATCCCTTTAATCTAATATAGGATTTACATTAGCTAAACCCTAAAAAGGTTAAAACATTACAACATGTTTCACACTTGTAAGCTTTTGCTTATGTACCAACTGTTACTGGGAGGCAATTAAGGGATTTATTAGAACATTACAAATGCTTTTCATATATAGAGGAATTTGAAGGACTATTAATAATGGAGACACTATTGCTAATGTAGACATAACTTAGTGGAGACAGTCAGTGGGTTGATAGTGGACACACTTTTTGTGGAAATGAGATAGTGATGGAGTGTTAGTGGAGTAACACATTATTGGAAATAATTAAAATCTTACAACAGTCCCCCTTAATTCCTTCCACTTAATCTAAATTATTCCAACCATATTTGTCTTTACAGGATCCTCATAGGATATGGCCTACGAAATAAATGGTTGTAGGTTATGGATGTCATGCTCTAAATAAGATCTCCCATTTTGGATTGACTCAAGTTTAGGGAATTTCAATCTTGGTTTGTAGATACATCTATGGAAGCTACGAGAATCATCACAAATGATTACATGCATACTATAGCTTCTTTTATTTGCTTTGACTCACAACCTAACTTTAATGGTTTTATAGGCTTTGCCAATTTGAGTAGTAGTAACATAACTTCATCTCTATCTAGTGCTAATGGAATTAATAAACGCAGGAGACTTCAGTCTCATTCTGATCCACTAAAACCATCTACTCTCTTCTTTTATTTGATGAATAGATATTCATTATTTTGTATAAAAATTAAATAGACTAGTCTAAAAGGCTTTAGCTTCTAGATTTGGCTATGATTAACACCACTAGTTGGAGACTTTACATACCATGTAATCTAATTTAGTATTCTCCTCCTTTATATGTATCTGCCACTTGACATTCTTCTTGACATAGAACTGTAAACCATTTTACAAAACACCATAATGAACTCTAAATGTTGGAATATTATAATTCCTTCTAAGAACATGCTACTCTAATAAAAATCCATCACTATCCCATTTCCATCGAAAGTGTGTCCATCATCAACCCACTAAATGTCTCCACTAGTAATAATGTCTCCATTATTAACAGTCCTTCAAAGTCTTATATATATGAGAGGAGTTTGTAATGTTCTAATTAGGCCCTTAGCTACATCCTAGAAGTAACTAGGTTGCAAGTAGAATATTGTAGGTGTGAAACATGTTGTATCATGTTTTTATATAGCCTTTTGATAGACTATCATGTTGTAAGGCATTTAGTTGTCTCCTAGCAGTAGTTGATCTTCAAGCTGAAGCTTGTAGAATATATTTGGTGTTTGTAATTCAAAATTAAAGAATGTAAATCTTAAAATTTAGTTATTATTTTGTTTTTGTATTTGTTAAACGAAATTGAGGAATGTTTTTGAGTTTTAACAAGTGGTATTAGAGTCAAAGGAGATAATCTTGGGATGCTGCAACCATAGTTGAGCATCAAATTCCTTATGATTGAAAGATGCATATATTTACAAGGGTATTTGTATATCACCATCATACTTGAGAGTTATGATGGATGGATTATATAGATTCATTAGCCAAGCCAGACCCATCTGATACCAAACAAGGAAAAGTTCCCATTTAGCATCATGGGAGAGTAGGAGAGTTTGTGTCTAATATTTGTGAATGTTGTAACATTATAGCTGAAGGTAACACCACCACCTTAGGGAAACCAAACTAAAGGAAATTCCATCACCTCAAGGAATTTTAACTAAAGGTAGGGCCACCACCTTAGGGAAACTAGACTGAAGTTTGCCAAGATTTCATAAAAGCATCGTGCCTTGAAGGATGTTGTAACAAATGTAGTAGTACATAAATGTAAATTGATTTATGTAGTATATGTGAAGATGAAATCAAGGAGAATATGGTATTTGACATCTATCATGATGTTACTAACCTATATCTACATTTTGAAATATTTAGTGATGTGGTAATAATTCTTTTGAGATGGGGCTTGGTAGCAAACATATTTAAAGCCATTTATAGTCAATGTAAGGCATATTTGAGGACTATAATAATGTATCTTTATGAACTATAATTCAAGCAAGATGAAAAGTGGTATAAAACCATAAAAAAGAATTTAGTCTAATCTAGGGTAAAGAAAGTGCAGCTAGCATAGAAATAAACCTGACAAAAACATAGTGGTAAAAGTGAGTAAATGTTTCATTATATTAGTAGTATTTTTGTGGTTTTTAATGTCAAAGTAAAAGAATGGATATGTGATCAATGAGTTGAAATAGATGTGTTTTATTTCTAAATGTATGTTAACTAGAGAGTTCAAAGAAGGTACATAAAATATCATTACAGTTGTAATAAGATGAATGTTGGAGAAAAGCTCAAATAGGAAATGAAAGAAGAGTAATGATGATATCAAAACGTGCAAAGTATTTTTTGGAGAAAGGGAATACATCATGGAATATTGAGCTTAGGTAGGACCTAGTGTAGAGAGCATAATAGTTCATGTGATAGAATTATAAGAAACTATGCAATAGAAATAATTACCTTCCTCTCTGACCAAAGCATCATCCTAATAAGGAAGGGGGAGTGAAGATGGTTTTTTACTTCAATGAATGTATGAGTTTAAGCCCAATATATCATGGTGATTACCTTATATTAATCTAAGGACATGTTGTGATCTATCTATCCGAGTCAGCTCATGAGGAACCAAAGCTAGACTATAGTCTGCATATCTATCACATAGTTTATTGGAGATGAAATGAAGCCAAAGAAGCTTATATGTAGAAGTTTGATACCAAAAAAAAGAGGCACATTAAGTGTTCAATCTAGTTCATAGGCCACACATCTAAAGGTATCATCCTAGACCTATCAACAAGCAAAAAAAGAGCTTGTAGAAGTTAGTATAAGGAGAAAAAGAATAACAGTAACTATTATAATTAATTACCCAAAATAAGAGGAGTAAAATAAGTGGGAGTGTTGGAATATTATTTAATTACTTTCAATTGAATGTCACGTCCCACCACTCTATTGCCAATCCTACTTACACTAAAAGTGAACTATAGTATTCTCTACCTCCATCAAAATCTCCACCACCACTGATTGTCACTAAAAGCTAGTATGCCATTGTATAGTTATGGATTTATATAAATTCTTGCATTTATAATGTGTTATTTAGGCCCTAATAAACCTCCCAACTGAATCTAGTTAGAAAACTTTAGCTTTTAGTTCATTAGTTTAAGTTTATGTTGATGTTTTAGTAATGTAAGATAATATATAGTTAAGTTCATGTGTCTTTGTTTGGACTATCATTACTAGAATTATGTTATTACATGGGAAGGTTATAATACATAAATATTTGTGTTACTTTATGTTGTATATATCTAAATCTAATGTATTATAACTTTCCCATGCATTAACACAACTTTGGTAAATGAATGTAGACTCAGGGAAGGTTTTGCTCCACACTAAATTTGGTGAGGAACCCTAGTGGGCCATTGTAGGTAAACATTTGTGATTCAAAATAATATGGATAATTAATATATAAATATATTAAGCTTTTCAAATACTATATGTAATTATGTGTGGGGTAAGTAGGGGATATATTTCTTGTAGGATGTACATTTAATAAATTTCTAGTGCATCACAAGGTAGGGTTTCTATAAATTACAATGACAAATAGGGTACATTTTCTATAACAACATAGAGTTGAATATTTATTGTCTACAATTATTCTATGATAATCCTGAATACTTAAACCCCAAGTACAATATAAAGAATGGGATATATGAACAAGTATGTGGGATCAACAAGCTATTCATGGCTTGGGGATATGAAAAATTATTTGGAGAGGCAACTTAGCTTTGGTGTATATTCATTGTTCTAGTGACTATGATCTCTATAAAAAATCAACTTACTGGTAGACATGGATAAAGTCAAGCCTTATTATTTATCCCTAATGCAAATTTATAGCCATATCAGTGACTAAGTTTCATTATTTTATTTTGTACAGTTTGGTTGTAACTATAAACCTTACTATTAAATAAAACTATGAAATTGAAAGATTAGATAATGATGTTAATATTTATGATTGGTTAAAAT
>JARHVA010008233.1:10000-72500 GCA_037957365.1 Torreya grandis | reverse complement strand
AAGGTTCCATCAGTGATCAAGAATATCATCTTGAATATGTTGGGGAGTTAAAATATTATACCCTAGATGAGGAGAATAACAAATAAATGGAGTGGCCATAGGCTAATGCCAATCCTTATAATAGGGAGTAAGGGAATTTAATCCAATATTATGAAGATACTCATCAGGTAAGGAGCCTTGAATTTATCCAATAGGCTTAACATCTACATTATTTAATTTAAATTTATTCAAAAACTACCACCAAGGCAGACAAGATCAACTCAATTTATAAAATATATCCCCAATGGTTTTCACCCCCTTCTTGAATAACCTTAAACCTTTGATATAAGGAACCAAAGTAAAGAGAACATTATGAAAATTTAGGTAGGGAAGCCAGTAAAGGGAATGATAATTAAGAGAAAGACCATTATTGAAACCCTCCCCTATCCAGTTGAGATGGGGTTTGAGTTTATCCCAAGCTTTATAAATGCTTTAAATGATAAAAGTATAATTAATTTTAATAGGAACATGGGTCATGACAATAATATGTATCCCAAGGCCTTGCCAAATATGCCTACCATAAGGAACCTCCTAAGAGATATAATAACGAAGCAAGATCTTCTAGGATTCATCACCTTTTAATCCATGGATTACCCATTTAATGTTGAGAGCTAGACCTCGAATCTTAATATCTTGGAGACCTAGACCACCTAAATCTTAAGGCCAACAAAAAATATCCTAGGAAACTCTTTGAAAGCCTTTTTACCTTTGAGAATTGGCCTAGAGGAAATCTTTTGGAAGCTTTTCTAGTCTACCATAGGTAGCATTAGAAGGATCCCAATTGATAGAATAGTAAACATATGTAGATGCCAAAACCTTGGATCAAATCTGTAATTTACCCACTAAGGACAAAGGTTTTATGATCCAAAATAGATTTTTTATCAACCCTATAAACCACATAGGACCATAACTTAGTAGGAGAATCCTGAAAATAAAATGGAATGCTAAGTAACCTAAACTAAACCCCCAGAAGAATCCATTTCCATTGATATCCTTCTAGCCAAGGGGGATTGGGAGAAAGAGACTAGAAATAACACTAAATTTTTTCCATTGAATGGAGGATACAAAGGCCAAATAAAAAATATGAAGACAATCCATATCAATCTTAAACAATTCCTCCTCTTCCTAGAGAGTGAGAAGAGTCATCAACAAAGTGACCATTTAGCAGCTAGTAGTCAGAATGATAGAGATATATGACTTTTATCAAGCCTTTAGAGGCATAATCAACTAGCATAGAGCTAAACCCTTTAGTTTATACCACATAAAGTGAAGGGTATAAGACACATCCTTGCGTGATAGATATAAGAAGTTCAAACTAAGAGGACTAGGCTCCATTAATAGTAATACACACCAATCATCCTAAAAAGGTATATCAACCACTTGAACAAACTTGGGACCAAAAATAAGATCTTAGAGCATCACTAAAATAAAATGCCACTCAATACAATCATATGTCTTTTCAAAATCAACATTAATAAACAAGGCCTTTTGACTAGAAACACGTTCCCATTCCATGCTTTCCTAGATAACAATGACATTATTTAGGATGTATCTATGATGGATAAATCTTATTTTCCCACTTCTAATATTTATAGGAAGAAGATGCCCAATTTTGAGAGCCAACACCTTAGAAATTATCATATACTTTAAATATTGAGAAGAGTAATTTAACATGTCTTTAGTTAGTAATAACCTTAGAATCACCGACCTTGGGGATAAAATTGATTTTACCTTGATTTATAAGAGGTTCCAAATAATTCTTCAACATTGCTTTAGAATAATCCTTATGAAAATATGGACCTAGAGTATCCCATAAGGTCTACTAAAACTCACAAGGGAAACCATAAATTCTTGGAGCTTTATTAGTAGCCATCTGCATAACCACTTATTTAAGATCATGGAAGGTTAGAGGCCTATCATAAGCAACCCATTGAGCATCAAAAAATTTACAAGGGACAAATTGAATGCACTTGGAAAGAGTAGTTTCACACTTAGGATAATTGGTATAGGCCTAAAAAACTTAATGATAATGATGAAAAAATCTTATAGAATGTTAGGGAGTTTGGTAAATTAAATAGACCCCTTTTCTACAACTTTGATTCTATTAGCAACCCTCCTAGAATTCAAGAGAGAAAATAATTTCTTTTTTACCTTATCCCTAGTTTTTATCCACTTCATCTGAGCTCGAAGTTGAGTCCCTCTAGCCTTGAGTCCCTCTAGCCTTATGTTCCTCGTCAACTTATATCTTATAATGCTAATGAGTTGTTTAGATTTGTAAATGAACTTTAAAAGGAGAGGATTTGAGCTCCTATGATACTTAAATGTATTCATGATTTTTAGTATTATGAAGACACTAATAAAAAAGAAAAGTTTGATTAACATAAGCATGAATAAAGGGGGTAGTGTAATCAAGAGCATATATCCACCACTATATCCATACATAGTCCGCATTGGGCCTAGGAACTAGATTCCAACTTATGACAATGTGCTCAATAGTTCTCTCATGATTAAGATGAGACATATTGATATAGATCTAGGTTGTAGTAGGCCTCACTTGAATGTTAGAACTTTCAATATTGAAAAAAATAGGATGCTAATCCAACAAGAAGATGATAGGGAGAACATAAACTAGGCTATCATAAACATAATAAAAAAAGTAAGATATCTTATTTAGTTAACAAATCCCTTTCCATCCATTAAAAAACATGATCATCTCTTTATAAAAAATTGAACCAAGTAAAATAGGGAGAATCAGAATGCTTCCTCTATTGGTAGTTTGGATCAAACACCCCACATTTTTTATGCATATAAAACCATTCTTTCCATTCTTTAACACACCAATGCATAGGAAGATAGACATATTTATTCTCAAGGATCTTACCATGTTAAAATCCCCATAGAGGATCCAATGAGCATCTAGAAGTGATTATACCAACCATCTCCAAATCAAGGCCTGCTCCACAACATCATTAGAGTCATACAAATTTACTAGCCAAATGATGTGATTATCAAAGTCAAATAGATTCAAAACAACATGATGAATGGGGTTATATCCCTAGGACATAATGTGTTTAGAAAGATCTAGAGATAAAAGAGTGAGAGCCCCACCATGACCAAAGTTGTGCATGGTATTCTGACAAATAGACCTAGGCTAAATTATTTGTGTTGTATTCTATAGGAGAAAGCTATAGATCTTGAATTACAAACAAATAATTTTTATATTAATAAAATGCTGACAACTATTCCTGACCTTATACTTATATGGTAGATCAGTAAGGTCCTAAACATTCCATAAATAAACTAACATTGGGAAACATCAAGGTTCATGTAATTTCCCTCTATGATATTTTGAAGAGCAACTAATGGGTTGAAATAATGTTTATGCTTCATAAAATAACCCATCTAAAATGGATACTACTTATGTGCCATATATTCATCCTCATGAGAAGGATATGGATTATAGAGCTTCAAAGGACCACTTTATAGTCTAGAACAATGAGATCCTAATTTTGTTCTAATAAAGCCACCCTAAGAGGGGGTTATGATAATTAATCTTGTAGACTGAAGGTGGAGTATCAATAAAATTAGCTACTGCTTATGGTGTGTGCATAAGTAGAGGTAAATCCTTATTAGGCACAACATATTTTCAAATAGGGGTTGAGTAACTGGGAACCATGATCAGGTGATAAGTAACAGGCTGAGGCTTACCACTACCTTTTGCCAAATTATTATGTTTATTTGTGATAATGTTTAAACCATCAACATTACCATTTTGGGTTCTCTCTTCAAGTCCACCCTTTTCCTAAGGAGAAATAGGAACATACACCATTAAAGGACACTCATTTATCATATGATATGATGATTGGAACTAAAAGTAGGTATTTGATAAATTGATATTGATCACCTGCTGAGTAAATTGATTATTTTTTATTTAAATGTCAATATAGACTCTTTGACATCCTAGGTTAGATCTACTTCCACATAAACCCTTTTTGGGGATAGGCCACAATTTTTTTTTCTTGTTCATGGCATATGAAGTAATATAACCCTAGAGGAGGAGAGCCAAGATGTGAAATTCAATCTAGACTAAATTTTTTAGTTTTGATTGCTCTAAAACTTGAAAGTATCAATTATAATGAAAAAACATCACCAACATATTGCATAGGAACCAATCAATATGATTACCAATGAATGTATAGTGTTATGGGTTAGTGAATCCAAACAAGAAGAAACCCTTGGTAAGGTTTTGGACTCCTTCTAGTTTTACACTATGGTCTTGCCAATGGTTATGAACCCATTATTTAAAGAGGCTCTTAGGGTGGACTATTCCCAAAAATATGCAATCAGAGGGAATTCTAAAAAAAATTACAAGATTTATCAAATTCACACAAATCAAGATCATTAGGTAAGGAGTGTCTAGGTTAGCACCAATAACTCATGAAAAACCTTTGGAACAAATTTCCTCACTTGTTTCAATGCCATGGTCACTTCTGCTTGCATCAACTGTCCCTTCATCTAAAGACATAGAGATAGTGATGGTGTACATTAAAAATAGGGGTACACCCTATTGCCTAGAGGGAAAATCGATGATCATAATCAATAATAAATACATAATAAAGTTAAATCATACCTAGATCTATGATATATCAATAGTATGGTAGTGAAAACATAGAGGATCATCAATTAAGAGTGAAAAACTCAATCCTTCACATTTAAAACCTTAGAAGAATTTTTTAGATTTTGCATCTAAAAAAAACAAGCATTAGAAGATTTGTTGAGAATTTTTAGTTTTGAAAATCAGTAATCAGGAATTCACTTGATCAGTATCAAAAATAATTTTAGTAGTATAAAAAAATAATTACAACAATATAGTGATTAGGAAGTTAATTCATTAGTATATATTCTAATTTAATTTATACTATTTGTAAAATTATCCCAACAAAAGACTCTTCAATATAACATCATGCACCAATCTACCAAAAACACACAAATATCTCTTACTATTAAAACACTTATATGTATTAATATCTATCATGATTCATGTAAAAATAAAATTTTCATTGATTTGGTGTATAGGTTATTCATATTTTGACATAAATAAAGTATATTCAAACATAGGAAAGTAATTTTTATCTAGTGAAAATGAGAACTACAAAAATGATAGGTCTAGGTCAAGTGTCATAGATAATGCAATATCTCCATTGATTGAGGATAACCTTGCATTAGAAGACATAAAAATTGTTTTTATAGGGATTCATCAATGTTATGTAGTAAAACATCTATTGAAAAGCTTCTTAAAATATTAGAAGAGGATGAATTAATTATAACATGAAATTCTTGAACAAAACTTATAACCATTTCTATGGAAAAATTAAATATGATCATTATATATATTGACTTATGTGGTCTGAAATATAGTCTACATGCTACACAATGTATATATATGACTCTTGGTGTCTTATATTTGTTCTTGTGACCATTCAAATATTTTATATTATATTCCCTCAAATAATAGGTTATTAGTCTCATTCTAAACACCATTGATAGAAATTTGCTTTATTATCCCTACTTTCTAAAGTCCATATTTTATTGAAAATGATTTTTAATTCATTTCTACAACCATAGGCTCTCATTTGCCAAAGAAATAAATTTTTTTACACAATTAGCATCATAATAAACATAATTTAGAATGGTTAATTTTTTAAAGGTTCTACAATCTATCAAAAAATAGGAGAACATTTATTTTAATAACTTAACTTTTTAAATTCCATTATGTTAAAAAAATGTATGCTTTATAGAGGTAGCAACCATTTGAAATAATCATAATCTACTCTTCAAACTCTTTGGAAACAACCCAAACAAGAAACCCATCTCCAAAAGGATTAGCTACACGAACTGATAATGTCATGTGCTAGAAAGTTGTTTTAAAATCAAGCTCCCAACTATGACCAACATCTTCCCAATGTTTGATGCTATCTAAAAATTCCACTAACATTTTATGGATTCTCTAAAAAATTTATATTTTGATTGTAGTTATATATAGTTCTATATCTTGTACCTGAAAATTTATTTAAATGTACTAAAAATATTCTCTCCTTACAAGTAAGAGTCCCTAGCATGAATTTAAAATATTTAATTTATGTTCTAAAATAATACACTAATGCGTAATACTATGGATAATCACCAATGTTATGTATTATAGCATGAAATGCTTGAACAAAAATTAGAACCATTTATGTGGAAAAATTAAATATGAACATTTTATATATTTGACAACCTTACATTGGAAGACATCGATTTATTTATGGTACAATCTTTACATGGATTTTATTTTGTACATAATCTTTTTTTTAAAATGTTCTCTTGCTTATGTCTTTGTGATACACACAATGCTATGTAATAAATATTTTATAACATATATTTAGCATGATATGTTCATTAATAGCTATGTAGAGAACTATATATATTTAAAAAAATATAACAAAAATAATCAAATAGCCATTAATGCATAAAAACAACAATATATAGTAACATAATGATGATTTCAGATGAATGCACATAAATATGAGCCTAAGTTATCATTAAAGGTGAAACATTTAATGATACATTTTCAAAATGATAATAAACCTATCTAAAATCAATCATAGTCATAGATACCCATAAGGATTTGTATGGAATCCAATATTAAAATAATATAATCATAAACAAATTCTATGGGTGCCCTCAACACACAAGAAAAAAGATAAACTTTGTGAGGTATATAAATTGGAACAAAAAGTTTACAACAACAAAAATAGTAGGCTATATCATTAGACTAATGATTATTCATGTTCACTTAGTTGGGCCATGCCACTCTTTTCATTTTTATATTCCATTAATGCCACTTGAGTTAGTGTTGCAGTTTGATCACATAATATATTTTGATTTGTTGATATATCATACTAATTATCTATATTTTCAAATGTAGTACTAACATATTTGTCATATGTTAACAAAATATTATGCATTATGCAACATAATAGAGTGATTTTTGGTATAATTTAAAAATTGGGCCAAGAAATTTTGGTATGCAAAATTTTCCATATGTTTTTAAACCTCCCAAATGCACACTTAATAATAATACACATTGACAAAAACCTGAATTTAAATTACTTTTGGATATTTGTTTAGGCTCCAAAGAAGGATGTGGTTAAACATGGTGATAATGTATAGACACCATCACTAATAATATACTCTCTCATATTTATAGATCTAATAGAAGCTGAACAACCATTTAATTTATCCCTACCTTTGCATAATCTATAAAAAGAGGAAAAATGCAATAGTCTGGTATCATTAAAAAATTAAGGCCATCCAGTGAAAAAATACATGAAGCACATATTAGTATCTATAATGCCTTGTAATTACATGATATAATTATGATCCTAATCAAAATAATTTGTTGAACAATTATTAGCTAGAAGTTGAAATTAGATGTGAGTAACATCTATCACTCCATGACAATTTGGAAATCCTTATTTTTGGTGAAATCCTTCCTTTACATACTCTATTATTAAATGTTTTTTTGTCCACTATATATGATTATGAAAAAAAATTTCCATAGCATTAATGAAATTATGTATAATCTTGACCATTTTATATTAGCCAAAAAGTTCACTTATGTTAAGCATTGTCATTCCAGAGGATAGGCATAGAATTAAAATGGCCACTTACTTCTCCACTAAAAACACACTATCCTTTATAGTTATTGGAAATGAGAATGGTATGTAATCATGGCTCAAATATTCATGTAAAATGTCACATACAAATTCAAATAACACATATGGTAACTTAAAAATGCCATTAAAACATTGATCATCACATCTCACTTTAAAAATATAGTGGTTTCACCAATGAAACAAACATGGTTTGATGTACCAGTCATCATGAATCCTCCCTTCCCACTGAGAATTAATATATTTATTTCCATGACTACATTTTCCTCCTTAGCTATGCCTGTAGGGACTTCTAGGTCTGTATCTTCCTCTATGTTAGCATTTGAAGGAATTTGTATTTTACATAAATATACCTTATACATATTGATAGAATCTTAAATATTATTTGCATCTTGTAATTCTAATTGGATGATAAGATATTCACTCACAAGGATAAGTTTAATTTTTGCTATTGTAGTTGACTCCATTGTATGAAAGAGGATGTTATTGAAAACTAGTGTTTAGAATATAAATAAATCCTTCCTAGAAAACAAAGTATTAGTGAATAAATTTTCTTAAGAATAAATTATAAAAGTGGCATAAGGATGATTGAATATTTAATGAATTAAAAATTATCAAACAAGGAAAGAATAGTGTATCAAATAATGAGATAATTCTGAATGTAGTCCACATGTTAGAAAATCCCATTGGGTATGATTTAAAATAATATTTGTTTATATCAATATAAGTTTTGAAAATGTCATAAACATTTCAAAGCTTAAAGGGAATATTATTTACCAATGATGGAAAATTAAAAAAATTATGACCTAGATACCAAATATTACATTACAAAGATAATATCATTGCAACATAAAATAGTTATTATTTTTAGATCTTGGATAAATGAATGCAACATGAATTTCAACTATTGAAGATGGCCAAGATTGAATCCTAAAGGGTGTTAAATATTGAAATATAGAAATGAATAAAATAAGCATACAAGTCATGGGAAAATGCTATCTACATATAGATTGACTATAAATCCAATAGAAAAATAAATCTTGACTGTGCTTTATTTGAGCTTCACATTATCCACAAATAATAATTTAAATCTTGACCTAATGTTATAATATTTCCAACATAATTTAAAGAATTTTTATGCAAATAAAAAATAATTAAGGTACTCAAAGTTTCTAACATATCCTAACATCTAGAAAAAAAAGAAGAGTCACGTGTCGATAATCTTTAATGTGGGCTACTAAAAGTTATTTATTGGTAGAAAATGACTTGCTCATCTTTAACATGGCTTGTCTAATGTTTTAGCATTGAAAATATACTTAGTTATACATTTATTTTTGATCGTCAATTTTGAACATCCTTTCTTCATGCATATCTTCCTTTTTCACATGTTGTTCAATCATAGCACGATAATTTTCATGGTGTTTCATACACCCTTCCTCATATTTTTGTATGGTAGATGCCACCAACTTATTCTTATCAAAAACAATATCTTTTATTCCAGATTTTTTAGATATTAGTTTTTCCTTGTTGATTGACTTTCATATGCCACTTTAGGTGTTTGAAATTCACTTTATGGTTCATTTTTATTAGGAGAAATAAATATCTCAAAAATTGGATGGTTTGTATTACAAGTGTCAATAGATATATTTCTAGGATTGATGGCTTGATTTTGACCAAACTTGACATCTAATGCCTGAAAAATTTATTACATAAATTTTATAGGGGGTTTATTTTCAATTCTTTGTTGGGATGTCATACTGATGTAACTATCATGCCCTGAGGTTTTTTTTCATAGTCTTTGATCTTTCTAAAATTAGGCTGAAGATGTTCCCACCTATCTTGTAATTTATTTATTGTATCATTGGCACCATGATTGGCACAATATTATTGCACAAGTTTCCACTTTTCAGAATCTGATACATTTTTTTCATTGCACCACCACTACACTATGTATCCCTCTTAATATATTTTGCATCAATCAAGACAAGAATTTATACATTGATTTAATGAGCCTTACCTTTTTGTGAAGAAAGGGAAACTGATTATTTGTTGTTGACTTTTTAGTCCTTGGTAACCACATTATTTTGGTGTGAAGGGGAATCAATGTGTGAAATAAACTGATCTTCATGGTTGATCCCATAAAAAAAAATTGCTTTCACCCATAGTGAAGTTAGCTTCTTCATTATTCATTTGATTACTTGGAACAAAGCTAGAACAAGTATCATTATTTAATGAGTATACATAATCATCATCAATATCATCTTGTAAAACCATTGGACTAAATATCAAGAAACCATAATTTTTAGGAGATGGGCAATACATAGGTTTATCTATTGCTATTAGGATAGTGTTTTTCTCTATAAAACAAATTATGTATAAATGTAGAGGACACTAAAACTGACTCAATAATATATTTAAAATCTAAATCTTATACTACCAATATATCAAGCATCAAGAGGATAAAAATCTTCCCAAAACATGTCAAATTCAAATCTCTATTTTTATGAATAGGAAATAAGTCTATTATTTTCATAAAATATTGATATGTATCCTTTTTATTTTTCTTGTAGTTAAGCTAAATGTGTTGGTGATCAAAAAATATAACCACTCAGTCAATATCAAATAACAAGGAACTTTAAGGGATTAATCTTCTCCCACACATAAATTTTATGCTCAATACAAAAATAACATAAAAGATCAAGCATGGAAAAAAAGGCCCATAGGAAGAATAGATTAAAAATGGTATTAGAGGTGATTATTGACCCTTTGAAGGAACTATCTTATAACTTCAAGTTTACCAAGAACAAAGGGAAGATTGAATTGACAAATTGGAAGAATAGATATTACAGATGCCTTGAGGCCAACTAAAAAAAGATGACCCTTCCTTATTTTCTAGCATATCCATTCACATATACTATTCATTATGAATTCATTATGCAAGTAAATACAAATTAAATTACATTTGCATACAAAATAGATTGCTAATCAAGATAAATGACTCGATCAAAAAAGTCATTATCTATATAAATAGAACCATAAGAATAGGATCACTCAAGCCTACCATAAGGGAAACTTTCATAAAAGTCCCACTTAAATAGTTTAAATAACATTTGAGGATTTGATGATCTTAAGATTAATCATCATTTAGGATTCAAAACTATTCATGACTATGGTCTATAGGCTATAATGGGGGATTAATAATAATTGAACATAAAAAAAATTCAAAGTTTTTTATAAAATCTTTGACAAAATAATTTCAAAATGGTTGTTGGGAGATAAATAGTATGCCCTCCAATCTCACACAAATATTTTCATTAATTTTATAAAACTACACTCTCATTTCTAGACTTAATGGCTTTGATTACAACTTATACAATGAAATAATCAAATGGTTATGTCTCCATATAATGACCTAATCACCTACCATGAGGTTTGGGTTAATTTTATATTTGAGCTTTTGACATATCAATAAAAACTCTTAAAGAAAAAGGTATTATTTCTAGTTGTCTTTGGTTTATCTTCACCATTTTATAAGAATGAGGGATAAATTGATTAATATAAGATAATTATATTAATGTTTTAAACATAGGTAGATGAGAGTATTTTCAAGGTTGGGATTAAAATCACATAACATTGAAAATGTTAAACCTAGATAATCCAGGTGTGAGTTTACAAATGGAAACTAAAAGTAATTTTGGAGTACATAATTTTTTTTAACATTTGATAAATGTTTATTTAGTCTAAGTTTTTTTCAATTATAACTAGATTCTTAAACATAATAAATAATAAAATATTGGCATGCTCCTTTACAAACATTATGACATCATTTGAAGGTACATAAGAGCACATAGTCTGAATTGCATGTTAAAATCCAAAATGAAATGGATAATGAAATTCAAGTTGATGTGCATGCTGATCGACGTAAATTTTAATCTTCATGATCTCTTTTCCAAGGGTTTGTTTTTTATTTTTACATGTATAAATCCATAAAAAAATGCTAGTGGAGCCCTATTTTTGTAAAACTTTGTCCACAAGATTATACAGGGTATTGATTAAATTCTATATAAAGCTAAGGGCAAGTTAAAATTTAATCATGTAATACTTTACCATTAGTTTTGAAATAACTTTATTCTCTATTTTTATAATATAAAATATGTAGGATTTTCTTGCAACATATATAAGTCACACACAACTTGAAGTGTTATTTACCATCCATAATTCCATGCATATTGTCATCTCTATTAACTATACATTATATAATATGAAGGATAAAATGAGATGTTTATAAATGCTTATGAAAAATCATTTATTGTGATATGTTTATCCCATGTTTCATTTCTAATGATTTTCCAGTGTTAAATGCACATCCATCTAATTCTATTATAGGTATTTTTTTGATAATGGAATAAAAAATGTTATAAGTGAGGAGATAGAGGAGGATGTGATCTTAATCCCCATCATCAATTTTTAGGATGCTAAAGCATAGAATTTAGGATCAAAATTCTAGTTTATATCTCCTAAGGTTATTATATTAAACAACTCAAACAACTCACGAACAATTGATAAAGATTATTATAGGTAGGAGCTTTACAATCATTAGAGACCAAGTGAATTAAAAACACTTGAAACATCAAATTGAAATAGTATAAAAAATATAATGAAACATTTCCCTTGATTATAGGCCTAATAATGAAAAAATGTAGTGGAAGATACTAGGTAGGATGTATATAAAACTTATGGGAAATAAAATGATGAAATGTTACAAAGTGTGTAACCAAGTTGACTAGAATCAATAATAATATGGAGAGTGGTCATGCCAAACAACCTAAAATAAACAATGTGGGTCTCTGTAAGATGCCTAAATTTAGGTCATAAAGGCCTTAAAAATGATGGGCATTAAAAAATATACCACCACATAGTAAGAATTGGGAGGATGATGATGATGATGATGATGATGATGATGATGATGATGATGATGATGATGATGATGATGATGTTGTTGTTGTTGTTATTATTATTATTAAAGATAAATTAATGAACAACTTATTGAATTAGAGTTATAAAAGAAATGGTGTTATAATAATAACAATGGTAGGTAGGGACAAGGTAAATATAAAATATAAACAAGTCCAGAGACTTGAAAAACATGGTCAAAGTAGTGGGTCTTGGTGAGAGGGGAAAGCAAAAATAAGACAATACCCAATAACCCAGTTCAATCAACATTAATTAGAGACTCTATGAATTTATCTTACATTAAGAAAAAACTATATAAAATAGAAGTCTTGTACTTGCTTGTTTAGATATCATCAAAATTCACATTAATCAAAATTTTAGTGGTTTAGGAATGTAAAATAATGTAACATAAAATACTCAATGATATATCCCATACCTTTGACTATAGTGAATGTCAAAAATTGTAAACCAACTCCATGGGAAAATGATTTGAGTAGTATACATAACCACTTTTAATTTGTGAGGGATACGTATCTATATAGTTACACATTTTATCTCCATAGCTTGACTATATTTCAAATTTTGCTCCAATATATGGTAAATATGTCCCTTCACAATCACCATAATTTTTTGAAAGGAAGGAACTAAAATTTCACCCAACTACAGTTTGTCATAGGGTAGAAAAAGATTTACTGGTATGGAGATGTAGCGACTCCCCACCATTACTTGGGGAATAAAAATATCCCCCTAAGTAGTCACTAATCCTCATTTTTAGACAAATAAATTATTTTCTATAGTTACCAAATAATAAAGTTAGCATGGGACTACCTATTCTATAAATTTGGTGCAGTTGTAGTCTCCATGAGACTATGAGGTTACTATTTATCCCTTATATAAAAGATTAAATTTATGCAATCCTTTTTCCCCTATAGTAATAATTACACCATTTTATTGAGAGGGATACATATGGCACATATAACATGTTCCTTTTTTGTTGCTTTTGTTTGGTTGGTTGTTATTATAGTACTTCCTAATAACCAAGTTGAGATGGTGAATGATTCTCTAATCATCAAATTGACATTAATTACATTCCATTATTTTTTTTGGAAAGTTTGGATAATCATAAATCATGTTATTCATTTGTAATTAAAAACTTTTTATTAAATAAAAATATCAAATTGAAAGATTAGATAATTACATTGAGAGGTGTTTTATAATAAAAGAGGGAGTGGAGAAGAGTTTGATGTTGTGACCATGTTAGGGAAAAAATCAATAAATTTTTAGTTATAAATTAAAAAATTAATAAGAACCAACATGATATTTAAAAATTAATCTAAATGGTCATTTATAATTTATCTACTTATTTCATCTTGAGCACATTATTTTTATGGATTAATTTAACAAATTTACTTTTCATGAAAACAATACTTCAAAAACCTATTTAGATAAGTTACCCTAAATTTTTTTTTCATAAAATAAAATAAAATATTGTGTGTGTATGTGTTTTTTTTTTTCACATCATGAAAAAAAGTTTGTCTTATATGTTGAAAAAGGAGATATCAAGCATTATAAATATGCACCGGTTAATATATGTGAAAAGATAATCAGTAAAAGAAAAAATATTGGTTTGATTATATTAACAAGAAATGCATGTAAATGGGGCAAAATAGTTATTGAAATTGTATATTTTTTAATTTGATATGCATGAAAAGTAAGAAAAAGTTAAATGTAAAGTTTAAAAATCTATTCAGTCAATATTATTTGATTTTTTTTAAAATATTGTTTTATTTTATTTTGAACATTATTTATTAATTTATTTTATATATGGAATATCTATTTTATTGTGAGAATATTTTTTAATTTATTTTATTCATGTAAAATATAATAATATTAAGATAAGTGTTTATTATTATTTTTTAAAATTTAAGTCATATAATTTAATGTTTTGATGTGGACTTACATTTACAAGTAAATTGATTTGAGATCATATTTCATTATAGTCAAATAAAATGTTGTATTCCAAGTAAACTGAAAATATGTTTTTAAAAATTGTTTAGATATGATTTAACTTAAATTGAATTTTGAAAATGAAGAAGAATGAAGAGAATATCAATAGAGTAAAACATAGATAATATCAAAAATAATATATAAAACAGAGAAAAAATAAATGATAGATTCACAAGGAGGAGAGAAAAGTAAAAATCAAAATAATAATGATAAACAATGATTACAAGAATGTAGTGCTAAATTGATACTTAAAGATCTAGAAACATAATATAGATAACATGTAGATAAGATGAAAAACATTTTCACAACAAAATATCAAGATGACCAATATGTATTGAGAATAAAATTATAATCAGATCAACTAATTGAGGTAGAAAGATAACACAAACAAGAACTTCATCGTAAAACCTCTCAAAGGCACTATCATTGATCAATTGATAATGCCAAAATTAATTATGAAGAACCAAATTCAATATCGATAGATCATGTACTTGAAACGCTAGAGAATGTAACTTAAAATACAATGGATGTTGATGTTGAAAACAATGTAAAAAATAGTGATACACTGGTGCATACAATATCACAACCTAAAAGAAGAAGATAAATGGAAAATAATGATTTAGAAGAAGAGTCAACATTGCAACTTAGAATAATAATATGAATGCAAGATTTATAAAAATAAAGAGAAAAAAATATAACTAATCCTAATGGAATTCTTGGGAGATATTTGAATCCTTTTCAAATATTTTTTCTACATGGTATACATAATATTGATTCACTAAGAATGTGTTATATTCATTAGGAAATTTATATTGGAATGAATGTTTCTCAAACACATGAAGGCCCTATATGCAATAGATGTCGATAAGAAAAAGTTCATCATTGATTTTTAGCATCACACAATATGGATCTTAGGCCACAAGTACCATAACTTGAAAACTTAACATAAATTGAAGAAATGTTAGTATCCCATGTCAACTAAATCTTAAAAGTGACACATTCAACTGGAGGTCAATATAAATGACATACAATGAGTTTTCCATAAGAAATAAAATAAATAACTATGATTTTTACTCATTGAATAAAATATTTGCCAATGATTATAGTTCATAGGAGATATCAACGTGGAATAAATTAAAACTTTATTGTCAATAGAGAGAAGGTACATAAGGAAATTAAATACAAAATCAAACATGACAAGTTCTATTCATATGTTTAAATTGATGAAAATGTTCTTAGTGAACTTCCACTCAAGTTTGATGAAAATGTCTTTAACTAGCTGAACTTTGTCCATATGCAGTTTGATTGTGATGAAGATGAAGTTTTATTTGTAGTTCTAATGATGGAGATGGATGAAGGATATATCATCAATCACATGACATCAATGGCCTCAAAAACACCAAGTGCCTAAAGATATGGAATTAATCCATGTGTGGGTAAATAAATTTAATGTAGATCTTGGAAAAACATTGGGAAATACTTCCATTCTATTGTTCACACATGAAATCATTGGGAAGATCCACACCAATGAAATGACTCTTTATTTGACATTTTATGTGATGTGATATGGCATATTTTGATGAGTACTAAATAATTCGTTAGTTTAAGCATTATATCTATGTATATTATACTTTAAGATGATTTATAAATGCTTCATTTGTATTTTATTTCATCTTATGTACATTACAGTTTTGGATGATTTAATGTGATATATATTATACATTAAAAATAATTTAAAAAATTTTATATTTAAAATAAATATACAATACACATAGATACTACTAGCATACTTATCTTAGATAAATTTATGTAAAAGACGCTAAGAGATATGATTTTTGAGGCACCTATATATATTAAATTTATGACATAAATGTAATAGACACCTAAAAAATTAGATCTCTTAATATCTTTTACATATATTTATCTAAGATAAATATGCTAGTGATATTAATATTTATGATTAGTTAAAATTGGTATATAAGATTGATTGTTCATTCATATTTTCTATTTCATTTTTAACCTTCATAAAACATATTCTAAATTATTATATTCTATTTTATTAAATAACATTTAATATAAAAATGCCTATTTACAATCCATATTTTAAAACATAATTAATATTGAGTACTATCATTTCAATTCTATCAATTAATATGAAAATTAATATGAAATTTAATTCATTAGTGTCTATTTAACAAGTCAAAACATAGTTATCATAGGGGTTTGAATTTGAAAAAAAAGAGAGTTTCCAAGACATTAATATTCATAGTAACACATTCAAATACATATTCTACTTTGAATATATGTAAATTTTGAGTTGAATGTGGGTATATTATGTTCTAATTATATGTTAACATAATATATATTTACTTAAAAAATGTGAAGTATATGTTAACATTTTATATGTATACTTTAAATTTATTTTAGTAAATATAGTAAATTATAGTCATTTTGTATCTTTTGAAATTGGTCTTAGAGTTATAAAATTTATTGTTTATAAAATATTTATTGAAATCTAATTATATACATATTTGGTAATTTTAAAATTTTCAATATTGAATAGAAGGTTTTCAAGATGTAAATTTTACATTCTGTGTTTATTTTAGGTGAGTTAATGATTTTTATTTTTATTTTTTGGGCTTTCAAATATGATTCCCTGCCTTATAATTATAATTAATAATGATAAATTATTATTAATTAGATATTCTATTTTCAAATTGATTAATATTGTAATAATTAGATTCTAATTACGACCATTTACAACTAATTACAACCAATTAAATTAAATTAAATATATAATTATCTATAAATCAACCAATATTCAACTAAAAATAATATTTAAAATTATTTTAGAAAATAAAATTTAATAAATGAATATCTAATTTAAATTTATTTTTTAATATATAATATCATTTATAATCCACCAATTATTATGAAATTTAATTTATCATTATATACATGCACACACATAATACAAACATACACAATTAACTCTATTTTTCTTTCTTAATGGTATTATATATTGTAAATTTGTAATGATAAAATATATTAAAAAAAATGTTGTTTTTATTTATTTTTTTTAAAGAGAGAAAAAAACACTTCTATTTTTATTCTTAAATATAGAATTAAAAATAGAAGTGATAATTAATTAGTATTTATTAAAAAATAAAAATAATTAAAATTATTTTTAATATAAAAAGTGTCATGGAATATGTATGATTTTTATAATATTTTAACAAAAAAATATTAAAAAATATCAAAAATATTTAAAAATAAATTTTGCACCATTACATAAGAAGTAGATTATATGTTTTTAACATAATGTATGAGAATATCTATTTTTTATTAACTACAAAATAACATCCTATAATATATATCAAAACCAATTACTCTACATTTTATCTAAATTTTAGATTATTTTACGATTATAAATTGAGATATATCATTGTATCATTTTACAAATTTGTAATTAGTCTTCTAATCGATTTTTTTTATAACACTATAGGATGTCATGCGAGTTTTCATTTATGTATCAATAATGATTTAAAGAGTCGTGGTTTTTCTAAATGATAGGTGTGAGTTACGGAATTAATTTAGAGACTATTGGGGATGGAGTAGGGGATTTACGATTTGATACTATTTGAGGTACAGTCGATAAAAGTTTATAAGCTGTAGTTAATATAGGTGTATGTGTAGTTAATAAATATTTCCTCTTGATTACGTGCATCTTTTCACTAATCAATTATGATCATCTTTGCTTAAACAATTTTGACTAATAAAGGTCTTTCTATCCATGGGATTGCGACCGAATTATGGCATTATAATTTTTTGATGTTCTCTCTCCTCATATCATATACCACATGATCAACTTTGTCTACATTCTAATCTTAATCATAATTTTTTCCATAATTTCTGTCAACCAGTTATAGTACTGATATTAATGGAGCAAAAAATAAATTCTATCAAAAGGATATCAAATCCTATGTTTAAAAAAAACAATTAGCTTTTATATGATGGTGTGAAATAAATAGTTTCTATCACGAGTGAAATAAAGGGGTGTCACCTTAATATGATGGTAAAAACCATACGTAATTATATAAAGATAATTTTTATTTTTAAATTTTGTATTAATTTATTGGTAAAAATATTATAAATTATGTAAAGGTGTTTCTAATAATAAGAGGTTATAGTAATACATTCTAAAAATAAGAATTCAATATTACAAGAGGACATTCAATGTAAGATTTTGAGGTCGAGGATTTAATATTACAAGATCACAAAGTATAGACAATAAAGTTTTAAGAGGTGCAGTTAATATTGTTGCATGTATAATCAATAAAAATTTCCTTCTTGTTTCTTCTTGATCGCATGCATTTTCTCACATATTGATTATTCTATATGATCACATTTTCTGAAACAATTTTGATTAATATAAATTTGTCTATCCATGGGATTGTGATTGAATGGTGGAATTATAATTTATTGGCCCATAAATATATTTTCTCTCCTCATATGTTACACCACATGATCAAATCTATATATATTTTAATATTAAACATAATTATTTTCATAATTATATTCAACTAGTTCTAGTACTAATATTAATGGAGGAAAAAAATAATTTAATCAAAAAAAGATCAAATCCTATCAAACTAAACTTATAGTTTATAAAAAAACTTAGATTTCAAAATTTATTTTATAGTGATGTAAGAATCTTAATTATATTGTTTATTGAAGTACGTATAAATATAAGAAGTGTTGTGTATATACTTAATAGTGTGTAGGTGAATTTAAGTGGATGAAGGCTGAAATATATTGTTTATCTCAATTAGTCTCTATTAAAAGTGAGATAAGGGGGTGTCACCCTAATATGAAAGTAAAATCCATGTATAACTAAATAGGGGTAGCTTTTTTTTTAAATTTTTTCAGCATTTTATTGGTAAAATTATTAGTAATAGCATAACAGAGTTTCCAATAATAATAGGTTTCAACATAGTGGTACATTTTAAAAATGAAGAAAGTTATAATTTTGATAGTTGTATGTGTTTTAATTATTTTTTATTAATTGATTTCGTTAGAATGATAACGCTAATAATTTATTAATACATATTAAATATCTATTTAATTATATATGTTAATTTAAAAAATATTATATTTACATCATGTTCATAATATATACTGCAATAATCTCAATTATATTATTAATTATGATAAATAAAAATAAGAAATAATAAAACTTATAATTTACAAATAAAATCAAGAAAATAAATACTAAATAATATTATCCATCTAAATTACTTTCTATGCAAGAGAGAAAGCATAATTGATTGATTAACCCATACCATATGGTGACGGCACAAAGATGCATAGACAAAAAGAAGATAAGATGTGAAAAATAAAGAAATCATATAATGCATATGTGTTAGGCATTGACGTGTATGCATTAGGCCTTAAGGTGTAAACAATTAGGAATGTTAATTACCAAGCCATAAAACATAAAGCTTTCATACTTTAATAACACATAATGCATTGTTAATTTAAATAATGTGTCTTAATTATTTAGTTTTAAAATAAGTTAATATCATCAATATGTCTTTAAATGTGTGTGATTGTACATAATATAATATAGTTAGGTGTTTTATCACCTACTTCATCAAAATTACATATTATTTTTAAAAATATATTTGGAAGGGTCCATTCAAGTTTCAATTTATATTTAATGTCACTAAGTTTATGGTTTTGTAATCATCATTTATTTCTTATGAATAGTTATTGTTAACAGAGGTTTTAAGAAATTTCAATTAGAACATGTTAAGGTTTGTATTTATTAATTTATATTATTAATTTAACATATTAAAAATATGATTAAAGTAATTAGATTCATTCTTACTCCATCATAATATGTTAGACATATTTTATCAATTAAAATTATACATTTTGATATATTTAATATATAATTTTAAATATAATAGGGAAACTTAAGCACACAGAACACCATAAAAAATGTTTAAAGGAAACATCAAATGTTATTCATATTATTAACTCTTAAAGTTGTAATTATTTATTCATTACACTAAAAGTATTTATATAATTGTGAGGAGGCTTTGTCATTTTACATTAGAAACCTTTCACTTCTTTTTTGAAGGAGTATTTTTATATTATACAATATTTTGATATTTAATCACATGTCAATTTACATACAAGATAATATACATTGCACACACACCATTTATACAAAACTTAATGATTTTACACTTTGAATTCTACTAATAACACTTTAAAATGGGTCAAAAAGATAAGAGAATCAACTAAAAATTTGGAAAGAGAATCCATTAACACTTATCTAATTTTTTTGAAAAGGTCATTGTGGGCCATGTTGCTTATGTTATAGATTGTTAAGATCCTCATAATTGTGTGACATTTCAATTTTTTTTTCCATTTTACCATCACAACTTAGTTTTAACCCTATTTTTGAAATCCATTTGAATATAATATGGGATATTTTCTTCTTGCTTAGTGACAATGATTGAAAACACTGATATCTTGATTATTTACCTTCTAATTCTCTAGGTTGTGTAAATTTTATTCTTTCTTAGTGATAAAATTTGAAAAAGTCTGATATCTTGATTATTTGCCTCTTAATTCTATAGGTTGTGTAAAGAAGAGTAAATAGAATCATCAATTAGTAGATACAAATTTCCTTAGTCCACATACACTCCCTCTCAATTGGATTTTCATGCCTTACTTCTTTGGCCATGGTAAAATAAATGAAGATGAACACTATAGCTCCAAGTAAGTATGCTTTATTTTACCATATATTTTAATTGATCAATCATGATATAAAATGTTAACATAATTGGGTTCCAAATCCTTAAATATATAAATTTGGCATATAATGCACTACATTTAATCTTAGACAATGCATATCAACAATGAACTACATTTTATCCCTTCCATAAGCATACAATTCATATAAACAAATGTTTTTTTGTTTGCTTCTCTCTACATGAGTGTATGCCCTTTTTATTATTATATTTATATTTTCATTGGTACAAAGTGATTTAATATAATGTCTATAAAATTATATGTATGTTATCTTATTAATTAATTTTGTGACTGTTCCTAACCCAAACCATGGTTGTGATCCTTTCGAGATCCTTTAGTCATTGGTAACTAGGTTTAATCTAATAAAGTTACATGTCACAATTGAACAAGGAACATATAAATTTTATATATTTAGAAAATCATCTAATGAATTAGTTGAGATGAAAACACATATAATTAAAGACACATTAGCTAAGTTAAATGACATCAATTTGGTAATATGAAAACATTGGTTGGTTTTAGAATTGTTTTATTTAATTATTTAAGTGATTTGATTCTAAGTTGTACATAATGCTAACCATTTATCATTTCTAATTTTAATTTAGATATAGACAACCCTTGGTGGTTCACAACCAATGCAAGATGTTCATGTTACTAAAACTAGAACTCAGTCTACCCTAATTGAAAATGTTAGCACCATGAATTGTTGGCAATCAAAATTTAACCATTATATTATTGTGTTCAATCATGATTTAAAAAATTAACAAGTTATTTTGTTTTTTTACCATTTTAAAGAGAATGTGGAGCATGAAGATCATGCAAAACCTAGGAGAAGCTTTCCTAAATTCCTCTAACAACATTAGTGAATAAGGGAAAAAATGGGGAACATGGTAAGCTTTTGTTAATTTGTTATATTAAAATGTTAATATTATTTTTTTCAATTATAAATTTGAATTTTAATTACTACATTAATTTTATAGAGTAATAATGATAGGGAGGAGGGATTCATTACTCCCATTGGTAGGAAAAGAAAAATAATCAAATGGATGAAATTGTGCTCTGCAACCTCCATCTATGAACATGGATATTTTCATCTCATGGAGAAGGTAATATGTGGGGTTTATGAGTTTATTAAGTTGTTATGAAACTTGATTGTGATCATAAATTTTTTAATTTTGATTGTACAAGAACCAATTATTGTCTCTGAGAAAGAAATAAAATCACCTATTTCATTAGATGAAGAGGATGATTTGGATTATGACATTGAAAATGATTCTCATGATACATCATGTAATTATTTCACATTCTTCATGTATATTATTTTATACCTATTTGATATTTATAACTATTGCATTTATTTGTTAGGTAAAAAGTGGTAGCGAGGAGGGGTGTAAAACCTATTCTTTTGAAGGACAAGGGCTTTCAAAATTATTAGTTGCCAAAGGATTCAATAGTAATATCCACATGCACATGAACTTAGTCAGAAGGAGAAGGTAATATGTTCAGATTTATGAGTGTTTTTAAGTCATAAGAAGCATGATTGTGATAGTGGTTTTCTAATTTTACTTGGATAGGAACCTGTTACCCTCCCTCATAAGAAGAGAAAAATAATGGAAGGAATGACTTATACAACCTCTTCACATGGACGCAGTCATAGATGAAAGGACAAGATAATATCTTAGGATTACATGTGATTTTTAAGTCATAGGAAACATGATTTCGATATTGTTTTATTGATTTTACCTACATAGGCACCCATTATACTCCATAGGAAAAGAAAAATAATGGAACAAATGACCTCTTCAACCTCTTCGACTGTACATGGGAATCCTTAAAAGGATAAGGTAGAATGTATGGAATTGTTAGTTTTTTAAAGTGCTATGAAATGAGATTGTGATATTATTTTTATGATTTTACCTACATAGGAACATATTTACATATTCAAACAAGAAATAAACTCACATGTCTCATGTGAACATGAGGAAGATATGTAATTTTAACTACAATAGGATTTATACAATTACATGTCATGATCTTCACATTATAGAAAAGTAATTCTCCCATGTTTTTTTAATTTTCAATTCAGATGTATATCCTATGAATTTGAAATTAGATATGATTGTTTAATTTTAACCTTTTGATGTGTGTAGATTATCTTTGAGTATGAATAGTATGGTTACAATATTATCCAAGAGTTTGGATATAAGGACCAATTATATTATATTTCACCATAATCTCTTGCATTATATGAAGCTGGGAAGAAATTCTATTCAAAAACCATAATTCGATTCTCACCATGATGAAATGCACATGTTACCTCCCATTTTAGACCATCAAGCAACAAGGCATCCAATCAAGAGAAGATAATAGAGGTTTGTGAAATGGAATTTACATCAAAAATTGTATGATATACAAAAACATAAGACATTTGATTTAAAAAAGAACATGTTTATGAATATGATAATTTGATCCCCGAAGGGTTGGTAGTTATAGAATAAGAACTCAAGATTTACAATTTTGAAGAAAATAAAGAGAAAAGGAGGTGGAAGATTATAAGATGGAGGAAATTTGTGAAAATAAGTGATACATTATGTGTTTTCCATTATATTCATTTTTTTATCAATGAATTCACATGTCATGCTTACACATGAGTTATGAAACTTGATAGAAAAATTAAAATGCCTTGGATATAAATAAGAATGGGAAGAGGAGAAGATGAAAATCGAAGGAGAATGTATGTTTGTTTATCCTTGGTTTTTAATCACTCTTTCTCTTGAATACAATTATTTTAGTTTTTATTTTTTATATATAAAAGTAATTGTATTCATTTTTTGTAATAGCAGAACAAGAATGGTTAAATACAAAATAAGAAACAAAAGAGGAGAAGAACTTTTTGAATAAATGTTTTGTGTTTGATGGATTATTCAGTTTGTGTATATTGATTATGTTTTTATGATACATATTGTCAGATGTTATGACATATCGTATTGTCCCACATTCCTCTTAAATAAACTTATAGGGTCATACTATGATACATAAAAGGGTGGAAATATGTTCTCAGATCTTATTATAAATTAATTTGTTTAGCATAATGATACTTTTCCCATTAAGGAACTGTATGTAGATATTTATCTTGAATAAATAAAAATTCATGTATTTCCCTATTAAGGGGATTTTGTTGCATGCCTTTTATGTTATTCTCTTTCATTTTTATGTGTCTTTATCCTATATAAATATGATTGAGTTTATAAATTAGCATAAATATATGTTGTCTGTGTCAAATTGCATGTAAATCAAGTTGCATTTGTGTAATTTACCCATAAACTAGATGGGCTGATTGCATTTTTGAATTTGTTGTTTTGAGACTTAATTAAAACATGGATTTGAAATAATTTTTTTATTGATTTTTAAGTGGTTGGGTCTACAAATTATACCTATAAAGGCATCTTCTCTACCTACACCAAGAAACCTATGGATCACAGATGTACAAACCATGTTTGTATTGGTGATGATATTTTCAAGTTAGTTTGAATTAGTGTTTGTACCATATTTATTGTTCATTTACTATCATGACATGTTTCAACTAAAAAGATATAGAATATAAATTTATATTTCAATAGATGTTTGGAAGTTCTATAACTTTCTAGTATAAGAAGAAAGATTTAGGATTTCTATTATTGTCTCCAAAGTATGCCTAGCATTTACTATATTGAGTTTATACATCATACTGGCCTCATATTCTACCTTATTAGAATGGATTATACTTCAAACTGTTGTAGATATATCTATAATTGATTCTAGGCTGGAATCAACATGTATTTATGTTATTTCTCCTAGCATTAGAAATTTGGGTAGATGATTTACAATGTCTTGGTATTTTCTCAGCTTACTTTGTTATATTTAATGCATTGAGGATTTATTCAACAAGTATGGTGTGATTTTTTAGGCCTTCTAATGAATAAATTATTATGTTGTAAGCCAACAAAAATTGCAACAAGGTTTTCATAAAATCACATGCAAGTGAGGGAATTGATCCAATTTAAGAAAGGATATTTCATTTTGCATTTCAATGATGGGTAAACATGTTTATTCATAGGATTTATAAGGTATATTAGTTTTTTAAGTTCCACATATAAATACCATTATCACTACTCTCTTATGTCCAAAATTTGAGCTTTGAAGACAATCCTGGGTGTAATATTTCATTGTTGCATTTTGTCAAACATGTCCCATTTAGTATTTCATTTTGCATTTCAATGATGGGTAAACATGTTTATTCATAGGATTTATAAGGTATATTAGTTTTTTAAGTTCCACATATAAAGACCATTATCACTACTCTCTTATGTCCAAAATTTGAGCTTTGAAGACAATCCTGGGTGTAATATTTCATTGTTGCATTTTGTCAAACATGTCCCATATAGAAAATTTGGTTTTGGAAATTTGTCAAATAATTCACATGTCTTCTTGTGGTTTTAATTAACATCTCAATGAAATAATATCTTATGATTTAGAATTAATACCAAATATATGCATAATGTATTTACTAAAGGGGACATGAAGACTTTATATTATTGTCTTTATATGTATCCATTACTATGTCCTTAATCACATCCATTACATGGTTTGAATATTGTAAGAAGAGCTAATACATAGATTTTTATCTTTTGAGATGTTTTATCTTACATAATTATGCTAGAGAGTGGTTTGTGTTCATTATCCACTTGATTAAGTTGGGATGGTGCTAGAAAAAGTGAGTTGGTCTTGTAGAAATTTTTGAAACATCCTTCAAGATTATGAACAAGTAAATTTTGTGCTTATATATATTACAATAATAACATTACATATGGCGATATCTCATAGAGGCATTTTGACTGATAGTTTACATGGATTCCACACACTGTCATGTTTATCATAGAAGTCTATCAAGGCAGTCTCAATCACCCTTATAAAAGAAAAATCCACTTTTAGTTATTTTTGATGGATGGCTAATCATTAGAATAGTGTTTTCATTATTGCATTTGGTGAAATACAATGTCAATGCCTCATTATGATACCATAGAACCATATACTTACCTTAGAATTTATTAGATAACTTAATATATATTTGCAATGTTAGGGTTGTCTATACTTATAAATTACATAACAAGATCAAAAAGGATGAATTTTTTTCATAATGGACATAAAGTACATAAAAATGCACTTTAAACTATATTTTAAAAGGAATAAAATAAATACAAATTACCAATATCCATGAATATGATTGATCTCATCTACTATTCATAACCACAAAAATGTAAACAAATGTGCATATTACCCTTATTTGTCTTACACTTAATAAATAATTAAATACTTAAATAAACCTCTTATAAAGACAAACACACAAAATTTCCCAGGTCCATGCATGTATACCAACATGTTTCTCTCTCTCTCTCTCTCTCTCTCTCTCTCTCTCTCTCTCTCTCTCTCTCTCTCTCTCTCTCTCTCTCTCTCTCTCTCTCTCTCTCTCTCTCTCTCTCTCTCTCTCTCTCTCTCTCTCTCTCTCTCTCTCTCTCTCTCTCTCTCTCTCTCTCTCTCACACACACACACACACACACACACACACAATATGATAAAGTAAAAGATGCATATAATATATGTGTTCATCAATTAAAACTCCTATTAGTTCCATCCTAGCTTTACTGCTACAACATGACACATGCAACCATGTTATATACCAGGGACACAATTTTTTGTTGACATATTTTTAAAAATCAAATAAGAATTTAGATCATGACTTTTACATGTTATGTGCTACATGGAATATATTATCTACAATTTCTATGTGTGTATGGCTCATAATAAAATGTAATGGGGCTTCATGAAGCCTAATGTGCCAATTAGTTATTACATTCATATTCAAAGGATGAGTGTACAAGTCATCATGAAAATGATTAATTCTAAATGAAAATAAAAATAATAATGTGAACATGATAGAGACCCCTTTGCTCCCTCCAAAAAACATCATCTTGATCTCCTTATTTCAAAATTTCATTTAGGTATATAGTCACACTATAACTTTATATAACAACACCATTAAATCTAAAAGGATGCTTATGCACTTTCTTAGAGGTGAGGGAAAACTCAAGAACACTTTTGAGTGGGCATATCATCTGGATCGTTAGCCTAATTGATGAACCATATTCAGAAACATCTAAATGGGAATTTAAAATCAAGAATAACCCTTGTCTAGTCTTAGTTAGGCCCCATGAGTGCAAGTTAAAGTTGATCAAATGCATCCCTTAAGAGAATATACTCATCCTTGAGTGTAAAAAGTGTGAAAACTTTGGTTACATGTTATAGGAGAAATATGTGGGATAGAGATGATCCATGAACTCTTAAACTTACATAGACGAGTCTTCTAAAAATAACTTGTAGTATTTTCTGTAACTCGATATGAGTGAAACATAGTTTATCTCATAGCTAAATCTCTCTTAAAGGGATAAAAGTTGGTTAGTGGTCCATATCTTGTGCCTCATCAAAATAATCGATGAACTATCTATGAAGACACATCTATATGAGTGTTTTAAGTTTATAACAACCCTTTTTTGGTCTTGTTCAGGCCCTAAAAGTGTAAGTTGTAGTTGACCAGATGCATCCCTTAAGAGAATCTCCTCATCCTTGAGTGTGCAAAGTGAGTAAACTTAGATCATGCATTACATGAGAACCATGAGGGATATATATGAGTTTTTAGCCCCTACAATTGCATGGATGAGTCTTTGAACAACATTTTGGAGGATTATCTCTAAGTCGATAGAGTGAGACATGGTAATGAGTTTTTTTCTCAAAGCCAAATCTCTCTTAAAGGGCCAAAAGTTGGTTAGTAGGGGCATATCTTCTGGCTTGTCAGCCTAATAGATGAATTGTCTATGAATACATGTCTATATGGGTGTTTTAAGGACAAAATAACCCTTTTCTATTCTTGACTAGAACTTGAGAGTACAAGTTATCATTGACTATATGCATCCATTAAGATAATTTTCTTATCCCTGAGTGTGCAATGTGAGTGAAATTTGGTTTCACATTACAAAAGAAACATGAGGGATAAAGATGTGTCATTATATCCTATGATTTCATGGATGAGTCCTCTCAAAACACACTAGAGGATTATATCTAACTCAACATGATCAATACACTATAATGAGCTATCTCTTGTATCCAAATATCTCTTGAAGAGCCAAAAGTTGGTTAATGGGGGGTGAATAGTATGCTTTGTCAGCCTAATCAATGAACCATCTACACAAACACATTTGAATGGGAATTATAAGGATAAAACATCCCTTGACTAGTCTTAGTCAAGCCATAGGAGTTCAAATTATAGTTAACTAGATGAATCCCTTAAGAGAATCTCCTTGTCCCTGAGAGTGTAAATTGAATGATCTTTGGTCACATGTAGTAGGAGAACCATGAAAGATAGAGATGAGACATTATCTCTTAATATTGCATATATGAACCATCTTAGAACACCTTAAAATATTTTCTTTAACTCGATAAGAGCAATACATGGCAATTATTTTTATCTCATAGCCAAATCTCTTACAATGAACTATAAGTTAGTTAGTGGGGGAATATATTTTATCTCATTAGGCTAATCGATGAACTATCTATGCATACACATTTGTATGAGTGTTTTAATTCTAGGACAACCCTTATCTGGTCTTGGTCAGGGCCTAAGAGTCCAAGATATAGTTGACCAGATGCATACCTTAAGAAAATCTCCTCATCCTTGAGTATGCAAAGTGAGTGAACTTTGGTCATGTGTTGTGAGAGAATTGTGAGGGATAAAGATGATATATTAGCTCTTAAACTTTCATGGATGAGTCTATGAGAACACTCTAGATGGTTTTATCTAACTTAACATGAGTGAGACACAATAATGAGTTTTTTTTATCACAACCAAATATATCTTAAAGTGTAAAAAGTTAGTCAATAGAGGCATATATTATGACTCATTATCCTAATTAATGAACTATCTATGTAGACACATCCATATGGGTGTTTTAAAGTTAGAATTTCCTTTTTTTGGTCTTGGTAGGGCCCTAAGAGTACAAGTTACAGCTGACCAAATGCTTCCCTTAAGAGAATATTCTCATCCCTAAGTGTGTAAACTAAGTGAACTTTGGTCATGCATTATAGGAGAGTCATGAGGGATAGACATGAGCCATCATATCCTACACTTGCATGAATGAGTTATCTAAGAATACCTTGGAGGATTTTCTCTATCTCAATATGAGTGAGAAATGATAATGAGTATTCTCTCAAAAATAAATATCTTAGAATGCTTAAAACATTGGTCAGTGGGGGGCATATCTTCTAGCTCATTACCCTAATTAACAAAACATCTATGTAGACACATTCAGATGGGTGTTTCAAGGCTAGAAAATCCCTCTTTTAGAATCAATCAAGCCCTTGGAGTGCAATTTTTAGTTGATTGGATGCATCCCTTAAGAGAATCCCCTCCTTCCAAAGTGGGTAAAGTGATCAAACTTAGATCATTCATTACAAGATAACCATAAGGGATATATATGATATGTCATCTCTTACACTTTCATAGATGAGTCCTTTGAGAACACCCTAGATAATTCTCTCTAAATCAGCATGAGCAAAACATGATAATGAGTTTTCTCTCATAGATAAACTTCTTGTAAATGACCAAAAGTCTGTCAGTAAGGGAATATTTTTTTCTCATGGTCAGGCCTAGAAATGTAAGTTGTAGTTGACCAGATGCTTCCTTTAAGATAATCTCCTTGTCCCTGAGTATGAAAATTGAACAAAATTTGGTAGTGAATTTTAGGATAACTGTGCGGGATAGAGATGAGTCATCAGATCCTACACTTAAATGGATGATTCCTATGATAATAGCCTAGAGGTTCTCTCTATCTCAATACAAGTAATATGTGACAAGAAGTTTTTTCTTGAAACTAAATCTCTCAAAATAAACTAAATATCTTAAGCAACATTAAGAGGATTATCTCTCACTGAACATGGGTGAGACATAGTAAGGAATCTTCTCTCATAGAAAAATATCTCTTAAAAAGCCAAAATATTGTTAATGAGGGGTATAACTTTTGGCTCATTAGCCTAATCGGAGAACCATCTTTATGGAGATATTAAAATGAGATTTTTAAGGCTAGAAAAATGATTATCAGGTCTTGGTAGGGACCCAAAATGGAATTTTATATTTGAGCAGATGCATCCCTTAAGATAATCTCCTTGACCCAAAGTGAGAAAGCTAAGTAGACTTACATCACATGTTGCAAAATAACTATGAGGATTAGAGATGAAACATTAACTCCCACACTTGCACATATGATTCATATAATAAACCCAAGGAGTATTCTCTCACTCAACATGAGTGAGACATGGTAAGAATTTTTCTCTCATAGAAAAATCTCTCCTTATAAGGATCAAAAGCTTGTTAGTGGGGGAAAAGCTTCTGGATCATTAGCCAAATCGATAAAACTTCTTCATAGATACATATAGATGTGTGTTTTAAGGCTAGAATAATTCTTATCTGCTCTTGTTAGGTACTCAAGATTGAATCTTATAGTTGATTAGATGTATGCCTTAAGAGAATCTCATTGTCCTAATGTGAGAAAATTGATCAAACTTTCATCATGCATTATAGGAGAATAATGAGGTTTAGAGATGAACCGTTAACTCCCAAACTTATATAAAAGAGTCTTCTAGGCAAACCCAAGAATATTCTCTTTCACTCAATATGGATGAGACATAGCAAGGAGTTTTATTTCATAGCCGAATCTCTCTTAAAGGGACAAAAACTTATCAATGGGGGCATAGCTTCTAGATCGTTAGCCTAATTGATGAATTATTTTCATGGACACATTTGAATGGGCATTTTAAGGATATAATAATGTATTTATGGTCTTGGTCAGGCTCTAAGATGGAATGTTGTAGTTGAACAGATTCATCCCTTAAGGGAATCTCCTCATACTAAAGTGTTAAAACTAAGTGAACTTCTATCATACATTGAAGGAGAACTGTAAGGTCTAGAGATGAACCTTCAAATCCCACACTTGCAAAAAAAATTCATATAAGCAACCCTAATAGGATGCTCTCTCAGTCAACATGGGTTAGACATGATAAATATATTTCTCTTGCATCAAAATCTCTCTTAAAGGGCTAAAATCTTTTTAGTAAGGGGCATATCTCCTAGTTTGTTAGGCCAATTGACAAATCATCTTTGTAGACATGTTTAAATGGGAATTTTAAGTCTAGAACAATGATTGTTCAATCTCAATAGGGCCATAGGACTGAATGTTGTAGTTGACTAGATGATTCCTGAAGAGAATCTCCTTATCCTAAAGTGAGAAAAGTGATCTAACTTCCATTGCACGTTGTAATAGAAGTTCATATTGGTCAATGGGGGCCATATCTTCTAGATTGTTAACCAAATTAACAAAACATCTATGTAGACACATTCAGATGGGTGTTTCAAGGCTAGAAAATCCCTCTTTTAGTCTTAATCAGGCCCTTGGAATGCAAACTTTAGTTGATTGGATGCATCCCTTAAGAGAATCCCCTCCTTCCAAAGTGGGTAAAGTGAGAAAACTTATATCATCAATTAAAATATAACCACAAGGGATATATATGATATGTCAACTCCTACACTTTCATAGATGAGTCCTTTGAGAACACCCTAGATAATTCTCTCTAAATTAGCATGAACAAAACATGATAATGAGTTTTCTCTCATAGATAAATTTCTTGTAAATGGCCAAAAGTTTGTTAGTAGGGGAATATTTTGTTCTCATGATCAGGCCTAGAAGCATAAGTTGTAATTGACCAGATGCTTCCTTTAAGATAATCTCCTTGTCCCTGAGTATGAAAATTGAACAAAATTTGGTAGTGCATTTTAGGATAACTATGAGGGATAGAGATGAGTCATCAGCTCCTACACTTGAATGGATGATTCCTATGATAATATCCTAGAGGTTCTCTCTATCTCAATACAAGTGAGACACGACAACAAGTTTTCTCTTGTAACCAAATCTCTCAAAAAAAATAAAAAGTTGGTCAGTGTGGGCATGTCTTCTAAATCATCATCCTAATAGATGAGCCATCTATGTAGACACATCTAGATGGGCATTTTAAGTCTTTAATTACCATTATCCAATATCTTTTAGTCCTTATTAGTGTAAGTTGTAGTTGATCAAATGCATCCTTTAAGAGAATCTCCTTGTCCCTGAGTGTGCAAAGTGAGAACACTTTAGTTAGGAATTATAGGAGAGTCATGATGGATAGAGATAATATGTTAGCTATTACACTTACATGAATTATTATTTTAAAATAACCTTAGAGGATTCTCTCTAACTCAACATGGTAATGAGTTTTCTCTGGTACCCAAATATCTCTTAAAGGGCCAAATACTTATTAGTGTGGAGCATAGCTTCTAGCTTGTTAGCCCAATCGATGAATGATATTCATAGACACTTTTAGATGGGAATTTTAAGGCTATAATAATGATTTTACAATCTTGGCAGGTCCCTTAGATAGAATGTTGTAGTTGACTAGATGCATCCCTTAAGAGAATCTCCTCATCCCAAAGTGAAAAAATTGAGCAAACTTCCATCACGTGTTATAGGAGAACTATGAGGTCTAAAGATGAATAATTAGATTTTAAACTTTCATTGATGAGTCTTCTAAGAAAATCCATTATGATTATGTCTCACTCGATAGGGTGAGACATGATAAGGATTTTTTTCTCGTAGCTAAATCTCTCTTAAAGGGCCAAAAGATTTTCAATGGGGACATAGTTTTTAGCTCATTATCCCAATCGATGAACCATCTTTGTGGACACATTAAGATGGACATTTTAAAGCTAGATAAATGTTTATTAGGTCTTGGTAGGGCCATAGGATGAAATGTTTTAGTTGACTAGATGTGCTACTTAAGAAGATCTCCTTATCCCTAAGTGTGAAATTGAGTGGGCTACGATCATATATTGTAGGAGAATCTTGAGGGATAATGATGAGTCATCAACTCCTACACTTGCATGGATGAGTCCTATCGAAATATCCTAGATTATTATCTTTAGATATGAGCAAGACACAACAATGATTTTTCTCTTGAAACTAAATATTTCAAAATAAAAAAAAATGTTGGTTAGTGGGGCTATATCTTCTTGTTCATCATCCTGATCAATGAACCATCTATGAAAACACATCTAGATGGGAATTTTAAAGCCAGAATGGCCCTTATATAATCTTGGTCAGGTCCTATGAGTGTAAGTTGTAGTTAAACTTATGCATCCCTTAAGAAAATCTCCTCATCCCTAAGTGTGTAAAGTGAGAGAACTTTAATCACGTGTTACAAGAGAATTGCAAAGGATTGAGACAAGCTATTAGCAACTACACTTGAATGAATGAGTCTTTTGAGAACACCCTAGAGGATTATCTCTAAATTGACATGAGAAATACATTGCAACAAGTTTTATCTTGAAGCTAAATCTCTCTTAAAGGGCCAAAATTTGGTAAGTGGGGCACATATCTTGTGCCTCATTAGCCCAATCAATGAACCATATATGCAGACATGTCTAGATGGGTGTTTTAAGGCTATAACAACCTTTGTCTAGTCTTGGTTGGGCCCTAAGAGTGTAATATATAGTTGATTAGATGCATGGCATAAGAGAATATCCTCATTCATGAGGGTAAAAACTAAGTGAACTTAGGTCATGCATTGTAGGATAACCGTGAGAGCTAGAGACAAGTTGTTAACTCTAACACTTACACAAATGAGTCCTATAATAAACCCCAATAATATTATCTCTCACTCAACATAGATGAGACATGAAAATGAGTTTTTTATTGTAGCTAAATCTCTCTTAAAGGGCCAAAATCTTGTCAGTGGGGGCATAATTTCTAGGTTGTTAGCCCAATCAACAAATTATCTATGCAGACACATCTAAATAGGCATTTTAAGGTTAGAACAATGCTTATCAAGCCTTTGCAGGGTGTAAAAAAATGTTTTAGTTTAATATATGCACCCCTTAATAGAATCTCCTCATCTCATAGTGAAAAATTAGAGTGAACTTTTATTGTGTATTATAGGAGAACCATGGGGGCTAGAGATGAATCATCAATTCCCACATTACACAAATGAGTACTCTAAGTAACCCTATGATGATTATCTCTCACTAGATACATGAGATACATGAAAATGCATTTTATTTCATAGAAAAATATCTCTTAAAAGGACAAAAGCTTTCAGTGGGGGACATAGGTTTTGGCTCATTAGCCCAATTGATGAACCATCTTCATATACATGTCTAGATGAAAAATTTAAGGCTATAACAACACTTGTATGATATTGGGAGGGACCTAAGATGGAATATTATAGCTGATCAGATGCATCTATTAAGAGAATATCCTTGTCCTTGAGTGTGCAAACTGAGTGAAATTCCATCATACATTATAGGAGAACTATGAGGGATAGAGACAAACTATCAACTCCCATAATTGAATGAAAAAGTCATCTAAGAAACCCCATATGATTATCTCTCACTTGACATAGATGATAAATGGTAAGGAGTTTCCTATAGCATCGTAGTCTCTCTTAAAGAGCTAAAATCTTGTCAGTGGAGGCATAAATTCTAGTTCATTAGACCAATCAATGAACTATCTATGTGGACACATCTATATAAGGATTTTAAGGGTAAAATAATACTTATCTGATCTTGATAGGGCCCTAGGATAAAATATTTTAGTTGACTAGACACATCCCTTAAGAGAATCTCTTGGTCCCAAAGTGAGAAAACTAAGTGAAATTTCATCATGCATTGCAAGAGAATAGTGAGGGTTAAATATGAACCATTAGCTCCCACACTTGCACATATGAGTCTTATAATAAAACTTAGGAGGATTATATCTCACTTGACATGGGAGAGAATTGGTAAGGAGTTTTATTTCATAGCCAAATATCTCTTAAAGGGCCAAAATCATGTCATTAGGGGCATAACTTCTAGCTTGTTATCTTAATCGCTGAATCATCTTCACAGACATGTCCATATGGACATTTTAAGGCTAAAACAATGATATTCATTCTTAGTAGGGCCTCAAGATAGAATGTTACAGTTCATTAGATGTATCCCTTAAGATATTATCCCCATCTCAAAGTGAAAAAATTAAGCAAAATTATGCCACATGTTTTAGGATAAATATGAGGGATAGAGATGAACTGTCAGCTCCCAAAATTACATGAACACATCCTCTAAGAAAAACAAATAGGATTCTTTCTCAATCGACATGGGTGAGAAACAACAAGGAGTTTTTTCTCACAACCAAATCTCTTTTAAAGGGCTAAAAGCTTGTCAATTGGGGGAATACCTTATGACTTGTTATCCTAATTGACAAACCATATTCATAAACACTTCTAGATTGGAATTTTAAGGCTATAAAAATGATTTTATGGTCTTAGTAGGGCCCCAGGATAGAATGTTTTAGTTGACTGGATGCATCCCTTAAGAGAATATCCCCATCTCAAACTAAGAAAAATGAGTGAACTTTTATTAGACATTGTAGGAGAATTGTGAGTCTAAATATGAATTGTCAACTCCCATAATTGCATGGACAAGTCCTATAAGCAACATTAGGAGGATTATCTCTTACTGAACATGGGTGAGACATAGTAAGGAATCTTCTCTCATAGAAAAATATCTCTTACAGAGCCAAAATATTGTTAATGAGGGGTATAGCTTTTGGCTCATTAGCCTAATCGGATAACCATCTTTATAGAGATATTAAAATGAGATTTTTAAGGCTGGAACAATGATTATCTAGTCTTAGTAGGGACCCAATATGGAATTTTATATTTGAGCGGATGAATCCCTTAAGATAATCTCCTTGACCCAAAGTGAGAAAATTAAGTAGACTTACATTACATGTTGCAAAAGAACTATGAGGATTAGAGATGAAACATTAGCTCCCACACTTGCACATATGAGTCATATAAGAAACCCAAGGAGTATTCTCTCACTCAACATGAGTGAGACATGGTAAGAAGTTTTCTCTCATAGAAAAATCTCTCCTTTAAGGGTCAAAAGCTTGTTAGTAGGGGAAAAGCTTTTGGATCATTAGCCAAATCGATAAAACTTCTTCATAGATACATATAGATGTGTGTTTTAAGGCTAGAATAATTCTTATATGCTCTTGTTAGGGACTCAAGATTGAATCTTATAGTTGATCAGATGTATGCCTTAAGAGAATCTCATTGTCCCAATGTAAGAAAATTGATCAAACTTTCATCAAGCATTATAGGAGAATCATGAGGTTTAGAGATGAACCATTAACTCCCAAACTTATATGAAAGAGTCTTTTAGGCAAACCCAAGAATATTCTCTTTCACTCAATATGGATGAGACATGGCAATGAGTTTTATTTCATAGCCGAATCTCTCTTAAAGGGACAAAAACTTATCAATGGGGGCATAACTTTTGGATCGTTAGCCTAATTGATGAATTATTTTCATGGACACATTTGAATGGGCATTTTAAGGATAGAATAATGTATTTTAGGTCTTGGTAGGGCTCTGAGATGGAATGTTGTAGTTGAATAAATTCATCCCTTAAGCGAATCTCCTCATACTAAAGTGATAAAACTAAGTGAACTTCTATTGTACATTGAAGGAGAACCGTAAGGTCTAGAGATGAACCTTCAAATCCCACACTTGCAAAAAAAATTCATATAAGCAACCCTAATAGGATGCTCTCTCAGTCAACATGGGTGAGACACGATAAATATATTTTTCTTGCATCAAAATCTCTCTTAAAGGGCTAAAAGCTTGTTAGCAAGGGGCATAACTCCTAGTTTGTTAGGCCAATTGACAAATCATCTGTGTAGACATGTTTAGATGGGAATTTTAAGTATAGAACAATGATTATTCAATCTCAATAGGGCCCTAGGACTGAATGTTGTAGTTGACTTGATGATTCCTAAAGAGAATCTCCTTATCCTAAAGTGAGAAAAGTGATCTAACTTACATCGCATGTTGTAAGAGAATCATGAGGGCTAGAGACAAATTGTCACCTCACACACTTACACATGTGAGTCTTGTAAGTAACCTCAAGAGGATTATTTGTCACTCAACACAAGAAATAAAAGGTAAGGATTTTTATCTCACCATTAAATCTCTCTTAAAAGGCCAAAATCTTGTTAGTGGCGGGCAAAATGTTTGGCTTATTAGCCTAATTGACAAACCATCTTTTCAGACACATCTAGATGGGAGTTTTAAGGATAAAAAAATGCTTGTCCAACCTTGATAGAGCCCCAATATAGGATTTTGGATTTGATCAGATGGAATGACCAAGAAATAGTAGTTAACTAGATGGAATGTTGGGCCACAATACCATGAACTGGGTTCATAATGGTTTCTCAAGATATTTGGTCCTTTTTGCATCTAAAAGTGCCATGTCAAGAACATTTGTAGACTATTCAAACATGGATATGAGAATATTTAATACCTTTTTAATCAAAAAATAAGAGTAATGGCATAGTTTCAAGACTATAGGCATGTTCCCATGGATCTCTAAGCAAGTATGTAGGGTTATGACCCATAATAGAGCATTTTTGTGATAGTTCCAGGTTTTAAAGTTAAAAGAGCATAAATCAGAACTTGATAATGGCTCCAAATGAGTTTTAAGACTTATTTTAGGTTTACATGAAGCACAAGAACATTTTTAACTTTTCTATAATAGAGATATAAGTTATCAAAGAACAAGGGATAAAACATACTTTTTCTAACTTCTTGTAAAAATTAAGCATAAAAGAAGGTAATAATTTATTTGTTGAATGAGACAACACTAGTAGAATATCAAGAACCTTTATAAGGCATAAAGATTATAAGTTTTTTTTTGAAATATTCACTAAGATGATAGACCGTGATCACAAGGACTAGAAGCAATGTTTATGTCTTTTTACAATAATCATACTTAGATAAGAGTGTGAAACTTGAGTTAGATAACCTCAAAAAAGAATACAAGAAGTTTGTCCAGTGTGTTTTTTGAATTAGATGAGTAATGACTAGATCATAGAGAGGAATCTATTTTTTTTTTATTATATTTATTTTAAGAAGATAATATTCTATGTCCATGGCACCAAACACATGAAGGTGGAAGCTCATGTGGTGCCACTAACCTACATTAAAATTGTTAGTAAAAAATTTAAACAAAAATAAATACTTAATGATAAAATAAATCAAAATTAAAATACAACAAATCAAATAAGTTAACTATATTAATTTTAATTATAATATGAATTATTCATAGTAACCTTACCAATTCAATCCAACATACCTTAAAGAACAACTCTTTTAATAGTGTTTCAAGAATCGCTTCATGCTTGGATTCATGAACTTTCCACAAAATTTTGTTGTTAGACTTTCCATGATATTTGATGATTTGAATGTTCATATCAATAACCAAATTGGAATAATGAATCACCACCCTATGTGTTTCAAAGTCCTCAAATAACACTTGTTTTATTTTTTTATGATAGTACCTACGAAGCCAAGTTCCTGTAACCACTAAAGATCCAATGGGATAACCTATGCCTTCTCCATCCATGACATTTGTGGTTAAGTTTTTTTAACTTTACATGACACAAGTAGTAGTCTATTCTATCGTCATTGTCCTCACGTGTAATGACTATAAAAACATGTTTTGCATTTAAAGTATAATCAAATTTTAAGCACATATAGGAAAAAATAAAGATATCACTAATAGAACTAAGGGAAATTAGAAATAAATTGTACTTGGTTACATATTATCTCAGATGTGGTCAAAGTTAACTAATGATACCATTTCATGATCCATCAATTGTTAGAGAAAATGGCTACTCTCTACAAGTGTTGTGGGTCTACAATACCATATGTCTATGTATTATTTTGACTCACATTCATGGAAATTAAATTCCATATAATCTAAATAAAAACATGCTATATTCCTAGTATAAATAGTCCATGTACTAGAATTTGAGCTTTGAATGGAGTGGAAAACACTCAATATGGGTACTATAGTGTAATATTCATACATTGACTTATCATTTAATTCATTAAACAAACTAATCTTTACACATGAGAGTATTTATCTGATCCATGCCAAAAAAATTCATTACTCCAAGTCAAAATACTTATAGCATCGATCAAATTAGCACCATTCTTGTGCTTTCTCTAATATTTCTTAATGAATCTTTTTACACATGTGCCTGTACCATCATGTTCCCCTTTACCATGCCCAGCCTCAAAGAAGATCCAAAAATGTTGAACCCCATTCTTATTATGCATTCTACTTAGCTAGTAAAACATTCAAGAATTCTTAAACCATCCTAAAAAATTATCTGACCAAATATAGTGTGTATCAAACATGATTTTTATTGAATTCATATTCCTATAAAATATCTCAAAATAACCTTTGACAAACTCTAGATAATGTGATCTATCATTGCTAATATAAGATTGTTAATCCCTCAGAATATTTTTTGTTGTCATCTATGCTATCAGGTGCATGTTTGAATGTAATTTGCATGAAAATTTCAACTTAAATTAATTTTTACTATTGGGATTGAACCTCATTATATTTTTGTAATGTGTAGTTATCAACAAATTTTACAATTGAAATAATGGTGCCAATTGGGAAGTTGTCTTTGCATAACTTGAATTGATTATCCAACTATTTTGATTTGTGTGTGTGTCTTGTATATTGGTAGATAATATTCTTATTTAATTAAAATATAAAATTATATATATAATATTTAGTTGTAACCAACTCACATCTTGATGACTCTTTTCCATATTTTAACATATACTTTATATATTTGTACTTCTAATAATCAACTAGTTGTTTTCCCAATTCATGTATATAATTGGTCAAATTTGACAAACCACCACAACTATTACATGTTCCATCAAAACATTATTTGAGCAAAAAATTGTCGCTTTGAAAGAAAAGACTTTGGATTAATTCACTTGATTTTTTAGGTAGAGAAACCACCATACATTCCTGCATAATATCGTCAGTATGTAAAGTATAACATATATGATGAAAAACATCAAAATGCATATTAAATTCAATATGTACCCTATAATAACATGTGGTGTGGGCTTGGTTGATTTTAACATATAAATATTTGCACATCTCAAATAACCTTTGGCTAGTTAATATTTGGCCATTAAATTCTTCAATAATTTTTTTATAAAATCCTATTTGGATCATGTCCAAAGAATGTTTGCATGTGGATCATGGGATTTTGAACCTTTTCTTATTTTAACAACATATTTTACATTAGATGATACCCTTGTGTTCTTGTGCCAAATGTTTTCAATTAAATGTCCTTTTTTTTAACTAATACCTTAACTTTTTGTGGGACTCTACCACTAAACACCCAATAATCTATGAGTAAAGGGTCATCAATTCTTTTTCTTCATTTCATGAAATTTATCAAATTTTTTTATTCAAGATCAAGGATTTACATGTTTCACTAAGAATTCAAGGCTTACATGTTTGCTTACTCACTATAGATTCCATTAATACTCATCTTGTCACATCACTATCTTTTTTTGACTTCTATTGCCTATTGCCTTAAATGAATTAAATAGATTATTTACTATCACATTATTTATTCGATCCATATTTCTTGTTCTTAATCCTAAATTGTACATGATAGGGCACATTTTTGCATTTCATTAATTGAATAAATATTTGACATCATTTTGTATGAATTTTATTCTCAAATGTATAGTCTCATACACATTGAGCATGATGTTAAATTGATCTTTTTGACATTTTATCTTCCATAGGTTATATTATTTTCTCATATATTTCAATCAAATACCTTGGTGTTTGTTGCATTACACTTGGATGTGTGGGTGTAGAAGCTATATTTTGTATTAAATTAAGTGGCATTACCACTTCAACCATACAAGAGATATTACATTATTGGATATGTACATTAGATCCTACATGTGAAGTGAATTATATTGTATTTATCAATATATTTCATCACTCATTACAAATTCATTAATTACATCTTTACATTTTGAATTTTATCATTCAAATAGGATTGATTAAGCTCTTTTATCTCATTTGAAGACATATCTAAATTAAATTCCATAAACTTGGGCATGTTATTTTCATTTAAAATATAACCTGGTGTGAATGAAGTACCTTCACCTTGCCTATAAGCTCTTATAAATTCTCTTCTATTTGCTTACCTTTTCCTTTCTTTTTCTCTCTTCTCTTCAATTTACACATTTTCAGATCTTTAATTAGTCTTTTGTCTCGACTTATCGACCCCATTCTTTATCTTTATGGAAATAAGTCAAGTTTAGAATAAAATTTAAATTTTTTTAATTGATTGAGACAAAGTGAATGTAGAATTTACATAATTACAATAGTAAAGACTAGTTTGAATTTTGTAAGAAATAAAATGAATAAAAAAATTCCTAGGAATGATTTCTTTTTGTGAATTACAAAGGGTGTGAATTCTTCTAAAAATCATGCATGCCCTTTTTGATGTTTAAATCCAATGGTCCTACCATTTATTATGAAAATAAGAGGTCCTCAAATGATGTACACCCTTTAAAAAGTGTGTACACCATTTGAAAAGGGAAAAGGGCATATACCCTTTGACTTTTTTCAAAGGCATGCACCCTTTTCAGTTTTACAAAAAATGTTTTTGACCTTTTCCCTCCAAATTTAGTTTATTTTTAGGCTCAAAACCTTGTCATGAACTAGTCCATTTATTATAATAAATAATAAAAAAAATAAAAGAATCAGGTACAATAAATAATTATCTACAATATCTATTGAAGATTTTGTGAGTTATATAAACAAAAGTAAAAGATTATAAACGTAGATCCCATAGGAAACAATAATAATACCAAGGAAACAAACTATGAAACATATTCATCACTTGATCATGAAACCATCACTATCAATCCATGCTTATGTTCAACATCCTATACTATTAATTCACCAAGTGATTTTGCCAACTGAAAAACCACTAAAGTCAAGGTGTTAATCACCACATTAGAGAAACTTGTATCAAGTTTATATCCTTATGAGATATCTTCAACAACCATCACTTTAAGGATGGTCCAAATGGTCTAGCTTGTTCCCCATACCAAATTCCAAATTATCTGCATCTTCTTGTATTACAAGAGTGCCACTAACACTAAATAAGATAATCCAGACTATAATTAGTTGAGATATCTTCAAAGTATTTAGTCTCATGCTAGACTATCTAAAATTATTCAATGCTTGAAAATGCAGTTGACTAATGTGGTTTCTCCTATCCATCTAGCCATCAATGCTACAAATAAAAAAATTAAACATCCATTTGATGATATTTGTATCCATGACCCCTTGAATTAGTGTGATAATCAAGAAATTTAATGACTCCTTAGCTTTTATATGGGTGGTTTTATCTAAAAAAATTCCAGCATTGAATAGATGCCTCAGCTTCAAATCATTAACTAGACCCAAAAATAATTGTACACATCATCTAGATAATACTTATGGATAATCTCCCTGTTCAATTCATTCATAATATTAATGAAGGAAGATTTGTCTAGGTTTTGTTGTGTTCTCCTTGTAGGCCCAACATTTTATTCACTCAAATATTTGGCCACCATGCTTGAGTATGTATATAAATTGAATTAATACAATCAAAAAATTCATAGAAGTATGCCAAGATTTTGTCTATTATAATGAAAAAGGTTCTGAAAGGAAAGGCAATTGAGTCATGCAAATAGAGACCCAGAATCCATTTGTTAAGAGGAAGTAAAAATAAAATTTTCAAGAGAAATATTATTAGGTTTTAATATAATGGTATCCCTAATAATATTTATCAATCTAAAAAAAACTCAAAATTTTCATTAAAAAAGTGCACCAAAATCCAACCATAACAGCCAACCATAACAACCAAAGGTAAAATTTGAGAAAGGGTAAAATCCAACCATAACAACCAAAAACCAAAAAATAATCCAAAGGAAAAGAAATAAAATAAATTCAAGGAGGATTTACTAAGGTTTTGAGCATATAAAACCTAAATAACCATGGCTAAGATTGAAAGTGTATCAAGAAAGTCTTACAAAAGAGAAAATATCAAGAAGAAAGGGAAAATGCATACATGTGGGACGTCTTTGGATCTCACTGCACCATCCTTTTATCTTAAATGTGGTAGAAGAAAGGATGTGAGGTGAAATTTAAGGCTCCTTATATGTTTTAGATTCCTCATGTAGCCAACTCCATCTCTGTCAAGAATGTAGAAAAAATGTCGGTTATGAAATCCTAAAAATGATTGTCTTGTTGCCCCAAGAAATACAATGATGTGCATGACTTTAAGTGGCATGATTAGGAGGAATGAGATCATTTTATAATAATATTTTGAGTTTTCCATTTATGGAGATGGGGGTCACCTATTACAATAAGTGAATTTGTAAATTAAGACCCACTCTAATGTTGGCAAGGTGATTTACCACTTGGTTTCCACTTTTTTTGATGCGAGTAATCTTATAAACTGAGAAGCTTGAGAGTAATTACTTGTAGTCCTAAATGACTAAGGAGAGTTGATATTGAGTATCAAGGTATTTATTTAAGGATTCTAAAATGAATTGAGATTCTCCTTAAATTTTCAAGATATTCCATTTTTTCTCTAGTATAATCTTTAGACCTCTCTATAAAGCTCTTTCCTAAATGAACTTGTTGGAGTAATTTCCCTAGGCTTTTTTTAAAAAAAAAAAGTGGGGCTCCTATATCATTTCAAAATGTTTCCCCAAACCACACCATACCAAGATTCCATTTGGATGCACCAGTAAAGTTTAGCTCAATACTTTATCCTAGGGGAGGAGCCCACTCTTCCTTCTTGCTGGCATTTGTATTTAAGTTATCCCTGTTATCAAGGACCTAAAAAATAACATTCTCCCAATGGATAAAGCCCTAGAATCTTCAAGAGAGATATTTCTATATTGGGGGACCAATCATGAATTAATTCTTTAATATAATCTATGATACTAATGAGAATTAATTTCACATCCTTTGATTCATCCTTGACCCTTTTATTCATAATAGTTTGAATTATCATATTGCGCTTATATATCTTAAACATGCCTATACTCATGTCAATTATCTTACATAATGTATTTGATATTTTATTCTACATGACATTTTTCTAACACATGTATGTAGGAACTAGTATGACATACTTATGCTAGATGTTTATTGTCTCATTACTCCATCTATTTACATTAGCTTACTTGAGTGTATTTCTTGTTTTCTTTGTTTGTCTTATTGGTGGAAAATTTTAACATGTTCCTTTATTTGTTGGTCATGGTGACTTGAGTGTTTCTAGTTTATGTGGTGTGCAAACATTTTCATGTCTTCCACTTGAGTGTGTAGCATTTGAACATTTGCTATCTCCTTGGACTCATCCTTGTGTGACATTTGATTACTCTTGCATGTGTGTTTTATAATTTGTGAGCCTACTAGTGTTGGTCATTTGGCACACTCTCACACTCTTACACCTTACAAGTCAGAAACAAAGTTTGCATAGAACATGAGAACCGTGAGGCCAAAAAGTAATTACTTCTAGCCATGTGGCATATTTTTCATAACACCACACTTTTCAGTCTATTTGATTAATATAGAGAATGAATTCCATGAGGAGGAGAACAAATAAGATGGCACCATGTATCATTAAGACACGGGTCTGAAAGAAAAGGGCGTGGCTTGTGTTTGAAGGAACAAACAAGTTGTGAACCTATCAGACAATGCCACATGGAATCAAACTCAAAGCTAGGGTGCATGACATCATTAGTTATCAAGTTTGATGACTTAGATAGCCAAGACTACCTGTGAGTATTTGATTAACTTTGATGGCCATCCTACCCATTAAATTACTAAGGTACATGGATATAGTAAAGTGTACAGGTTGTAGTTTTGTAAGTGGTTGTTAATGGATCTTATGATCCTTATAACTCATGGCATTAGAGTTAATTTTTATGCAATGGACTGGCACTTAAATGATTATCTTCCCATGATTTATGCTTTGCCAAAGCAGTCAAACTAGAAGTTTCACTTTTAAGACACGAGATGCATGATGATCTTGAGAAATAAATCTAGACATATTATCCAACCTTCGACATTTTCATATAACTTATTTTGAATTATTACCCTGAGTAAAACTAATGTTGCTATATGGTATTATAGAAATGACCTAATTCTTGAAAGAGTAATCTTTGTTGAATTATTTTTAATGTAGTCTAAATCAACGAACCTTCCATTTTAATCTGAAAGGATTAATGATGGAATGTAAAGGTAATACTTTCTTTTGCAAGAAAATATGAATTATTGATGATGGTATTTGTTAAGCAATACATTCATTGCATTTCTACGAGCACAAATTATTTCAATCATTTTTTTTGTAGTTGGTTCAAGAAGTAACATGTGAGGGTCCTACATAAAGCATAAAACAAGTGAAAACTAATTTACATTATCAATGTCACATCATATCAACAAACCATATCCATGTAGTACTATATAAAAAATGAATAACTAATAAAATATATGTAAGCAATATAAATAACTCAACATGATAAAAGGTCACAAAAAGATATATAACATATAATAATATGACATGTAAAATAAGATGCCCCACATTAACATAGCCATAGGGTATAGGAGGCTGCAACATTTGTGTGTCTATGTATGGTATATATAGAGCTTGCATTACACTCATACGTTGTAAGTACAAAGTCTAAACCACATAGACTGATTGCCCCCTAGAGAACACAATGGTTGGGATATTTTTGAGAATGCATTTGGGCATAAAACTTACATATCCATATAGCACTATATAAAATATGAATAACTAGCAAAACATGTGTAAACAATATAAAAACTCAACATAGTAGAAGGTCATAAAAAAATATATAACATATATAATAACACATGTAGAATAAGATGCCCTATATTAACATGGCCATATAATGTCCATAGGATAATGGAGACTCCAACATTTGTGTGTCTATGTATGGTATATATGGAGCTTGCATTACCCTCATTTTCCATATGTCATAAGTACAAACTCCAAACCCCAGAGACTGATTAGCACCCAGAGATCACACTGGTTGGGATGTTCTTGAGAATGCATTTAGGCATAAGACCTACATTTTAGGACTACAATATGCGGTATGACCAATTTAGTTGCACAACACCTGAATATCATTTGACATTCATAAAATCAATGCACATGTGGTCTCTCAAAAAAATGTAAGCTAAATGGCATGGCCTTACTATTTGCTGAGGTGGACTTATTGAACTCTGAGTATAATACAAAGAGTGGGATATATGAACAAGGATGTGGACTCGCCAATCTAACCATGTCTTGGGGGCATGATGAATATATGTACCAGGTAACCTTAGTAAGAGTAAGATTCAATATTATATTTTAGTGCAAATTTCTTATGCTTATAAAGGTTTGTACTTATTTTTTAACCAGGTGATGAAAGAGAATAATTCAACTCTACCTCCGTAGGCTTTTTTAATCATTCGGTACCATTCATTTTCAGGAAAGAATTATGCTTACATATCAAATTTACAAACTAGGATCAATTTTCATATTTATCTTTCATTAAATATCTTGGCAGCATTGTATATAAAGCTTACATGGATTTCATGAATTTTTTGATTGCAAAAGTGTTGGACTAATCGCCAACGTCCTCCTCAGGGATTTGTGACATGGACTAATAGCCTCCCGTGGGTACTTATCTAGTGTTTGTATCAGGTGTTAATAGGTCAAATTTTTGGTGCAATGGCAAGCATTCCTTTCTAACAATTAGTATCAGAGCAGTAGTCACGGGTTCAAATTCCCTCGGGTAACACTGAGTGGGGGATTGTTGGACTAATCGCCAGCATCCCCCTTAGGGATTTGTGACATGGACTAACAGCCTCCCATGGGTACTTATCTAGTGTTTGTATCAGATGTCAATAGGTTGACCTTTTGACACAATGGCAAACATTCCTTTCTAACAATGTTCCCATGGTTGAAGATATTCGCATAAGCATTTGTGAGAGCGAACATTTTTAAATAATCAAAGTTTATATGAAAATCACTTACAATCCTTCACTTATCTCCACCAGAAGACACAAATTGACTTTGAGATATATTTGTTTGTCCAGCAACTATGATCTCTACAACAAAAGCAAGATTTGTGCAGACGTGGAAAAAGTGAAGCCTTACTATTTATCCCTTATACACAAGGTTTTTTTACATATAACCTTTTTTTTTGGTACTGTACTAATTACCTCATTTTAGATATTTGCAACACATAACACATTCTTTTTGGTTGTTGTTGCAGTACTTTTCAGCAACCAAGTTGAGATGGTGATTCTCCTATTGTCCATATTCACAGCCTTGGTAGCGACAAGTTTCATTATTTTCTGGTATCATGTTTGGTACCATTTGGCTCTTTTTAGTTTTATTTGTGAAAATTTCTCTTCAGAGATAGTAGATCGAATGACTTCTTCTACTATAAGCCTATGATATAATGCTTATTTCTCTCTTGGTTGTTTTTCTATTTTTTGGCATGCTTTATATGTATATTTTCAAAGAAAATTTGAGGAAACTACTATCATTGGCCGCATTACATGTGGAATGAAATTAGTTGACTAAAAATTCATCTCTACTTTGATATAACATTGCTTTAAAATTATTATTTCATCGTGTTACCTAAATAAAACTACCAAATTGAAAGATTAAATAATGATATTAATGTCCATGAAAAGTTAAAATTGTTCTATAGGATCATGTCACCTAAATAAAACTATCAAATTGAAAGATTAGATATTATGATATTAATATTTTTGAAAGATTAAAATTGTTTTATGAGATTGAAAAGTACATTGTAAAGTAAAGAATAGTAAATATTAGTGTAATTCTAGGAAACTTAAAAACTAAAAATGTTATGCATCTAAAAAAAGGTGAAAATAAATAATGTCCTTTGATGTCTTATAGAACTCACCTTATCTATAAGCCTATCACAAAGTATGCTTCCTACTCAATTTAAGAAGCAATAAGAAAAATGAAAGAAACAATCTTGTAAGTACATAGTATTGTTGGAAAAGTTGGCAAAGATCAAACATCTCTTAAAAAAAGAGCAAATGATCTCTGCTAGTTATAAGCCATGCAAGTTTGGAGAGTTATATGCTTATTTGAACAGGCAGAAAAATAATTCTATGTTCTCATAGTAAGGAGAGTATCTAAATATAAAATGATCTTAGGTTTTAGTTTTCATGAAGAAAATCTTAAAAATACGATGTACCTTAGGAATATTGTAGTTTATCTCTATGTGGAGATAGTGTGAGCAAACTCATAATTATTCCAATAGAAACCTCAAATTTGTAGCCTATAAGTGTAATGAGCCCATCCTCAAAGTGAAGACAACTTTGAGAGAAGATGTTCCAAAAAATAACCATTTAGACCAAAGGTAGGGTGTAGTTAACTCGTGCTCCTACTCCTGTAAAGGAGACTAAGGGAGAGCTACCACTATAGGCTTAAAAAAAGGATGGTGGAGATGGAGCATGCCTATGTACATCTCACTAAGATATATTAATAGGTGTAGTATTATCTTATACATTTCTTTTATTGTTTTATAACTTTCATATGAAGCAATTGTATAACTTGGACATTTATCCACTCTTTTTTTGAGTGGACTGTGCATTTGAAGCACTATCTAAGGTTTCCATAAGTTTGATGAGGCTAATATTAACTTTTACAAACCAACAATTTCTCAATCATTTTTCATGTTCTGTATTTCATATGGAATTTAGTTTTCCTTAAATAAGAAAAATAAACTTTCTCAAAAACACACACACATACACACACTATTAAAAATTCTCTAAATTATTTTCAACATTATATACTTTAGTATAAATAACATAACAACTTAGATCCTGCAACTTTCATCCAACATTAGTTTTTGTTATTTTAATATTTCAAAAAAAAATTCAAGAAAATTTACATATATATAACTAAACAAGAAATATTACATAATCCTATATCTACTTAATAAATTAATGAATATTTGTGTAGGGATTCAAACACATAATAATATCTCTTTCCTTCAATAATTATGCATACCATTCACATTTTGAAAGTACAACTTCCTTGTTTATCTCAATCATACATTAGCTTCTTCATTTACACAACTCAACAACATAAAAACCAAGTAAGAGGGCGAGGTACTCACCTCCTATCCTTATGACATCAACAGGGATAAAAAGCCTCATTAATCCCTAAGCCCAATAGGTGACCCACCACATGTTTAATAAAGATATGGGCCAATAATAATTTGGGAAAAAGACTATGGCTTCCAAATAATCCAAACAACATAAAGTCCATGCAATAAAATTTCTTAAGAACCTTGGGACTAAACAAAACTACACCATATTTTCAAATGGCCAGGTACTTACTCTAACTTCTTCAAATTTGGGATTTTTTTTCAATTTGTTGTCCTCTCCCTTAGCTCTACAGTTTTTGCCTAATTCTCCAATTTTTCTGCTCTAGATCAGAATGCGCCAAATGGTATGTATATTTTCTTACTTAAGGAGGGAGGGGGTGGTTGTATTTTTCAACACCTCAAATGAGGGAAAGTGTCCCTTCTTGGTTATAGCTCTGCCCCTTTATAAGATGTGCACATGGAATGAGAATTTCAATTTTTTCACACATCTCAATGTATTCCCTTAGGTTTAACTATCAATGGGGGATCTCTTTTGATCAATTAAAAGTAACAAAATGTCTATTTCCAACATTATCAATTTTGTCTCATTAAAGAACATGAAAATTTCAAGGGAAGGAGTTTCACTAAAGGTTTTATTTGTCAAGGGATCATGTAGAAAGGCATAAAAGAATAACGTGTCCACACATAATTTTAATTTTAAGGGATGGTCCCAAGGAGAATAAAAAAACAATAGGGTTGAAAAACACACACACATGAAAATCTTCCACTTATAAAACTTGTGTACTTAGGTTTGATAATTTCTTGCACCACTGCTTAAATACAATGAACAATGACTTTAGTAATGATCTTATAAAAGGTGTTAAGAAGAGTAATTTTCCTCCAACCAACCATGCTCTTTCCTTTATTACCTTTTGAAATGAATTTTATCATTCCTTGATTGACAAAGGAACCAAGTGGACTAGTTTGTTCAGCTTCAAGATACCCTTGATAAAATTCTTCATGTATCTTAGGCCACATGGCATTGAAAATTTCAGCCAAAAGACCAACTAGGCTAGGACATTTTTCATGTACCATATAGAAAAGAGTTTGCTCCAATTCCTCAATGGATAACATCTTATAAAGATGATCGTGAGTATCCTTGCTAATCTTGGTAGGAATACATTGGCTCACAACATTATTAATGAAATTTAAGCAACATTATTTACATTCTCATCATGAAGAGAGTTTAAAAATGATGATTGAAAACACATTTAATATCAGTAAAAGAATAGTATCAGTTCCCATTGTGATCAAATATGGACGTTATCCTCTCCTTTTAGTGTTTGTGTTTAAAATATTGAAATAAAATTTTAGAACCTTTATCACCATCCTTAATCCAAGTAAGATGGGAACATATCTAAGCCCCCAATCTTCCATAGAATTCAAATTATCTTACCTAATTTTCCATAACAACGACAATATTTTTTAGGTTTTCATCCAAAGGATTAGAGAGGAGTAGTTTACATTCTTCCTCAATCCTTCTTCTTAGAAACCTTTCTTTCTTCATCCTGGTCTAGGAGACATATTTACCATAATAACGAGGAAAATAAATACATATTTCAAGATAATATTGATACCTACAAATCCAACTTCCCCTTTTTGAGTTTTGTTAACTAAATTCCAAAGAACACCAAGGGTAGCTATACAATCCTCATTACTCAAATGAGTCACATTAAGTTTGTATGGTAGATTAAAAGAATTATCTTTGTCATCTTAAAGAGAAAGTTGTAAACTAATGAAAAATGGTTTGATGAAGTGTCAACAAGATCCACAGACACCATTTTTCCTTGTGATGATGGAGCAACTTGAAGGTTGGACACGTAACTCTGTTCAAATAACTAAATTTTTTGTCAAACCCTAATCTACAGTTTGACCATACGAATCAATGTTCTTATTGGGTATTTAATTTCTCAAGTATAACATCAAAGACCCCTAAAGAATTCCTATAATAAATCCAAGCTTAAAATTCAGATGAAGCTAATTTATAATCATTAAAGATAGTTAATTAATAATTAAATAATATTTTAAAATTTAAATAAAGGAACTAACGCCTACTTTCTATTTCAAATAAAATCATTGAAATGATAAGATTTAAACACTTTTTAATTTAAATTGAGGGACATTTAAACAATTATACATTATTTTAATTAATATGCTAAAATAATTAATTAAAAAAAGACTAAATGAACTTTATTTCTCATCCATTGAATTAAGATGATCCGACCCGTTACTTTAACAACCCTAAAATAAAGTCCTAAATTATTTTTCAAAAAGATAAGAAACTTTTTAAAACTTAATTTATCGCTACTACGTTTGAAGAAAGATCGAGAAAGAAATGCAGAAGCTGCTAGCCATGCTTCCTTTCTTCATTTCCATCACACCATCCTTCGTCAGAGGATTAGATTTCATAATTGTGGAAGGGCTTAATTATTTTATTATGGCTTCATTTCCATATTAGATTTAATAATTTTGGAAGGGATTAATTATTTTATTATGGATAAATAATTTTAAGTTTTCTAAGTTTTTTTTTTTTGGTTGGAGCTCAAGAAAATACAAGCATATCCTCTCTCTTTTTATTTATTTGATTACACAGACTTGAATAATATTTCTATGTAATGATTGATCAAGCCACTTGCAGGGGTTGGTAGATATACAAGTAATATATTCTTTTGAATGTTAAGTATTTAATTTTTTAAATAAAAACAATCCATCATCATGCAGTCTTATCTGCATTCCTCTATGTATCTTTGCATCCATATATAGTTTAGATTCTGATCTGAGTTAGAAGGCCTAAAACCGACCCAAAGTGGGTCACCCCTTGACAACCATGGCGCTATGATGCCATAGACACTTTGACACCCTTGGGGTTACCAAGAGGATGAGGTGCGTGGCTGGTTGGATCGCCCCACCCAACTATCTTCACAATTATTGTATTCTCTACATCCTTGTCCAAAAAGGGAAGCAAGCACTTCCAGAAAAGACTGTGTTTTATGTTTTAGTTCATGACTTTACAAAATGAGTGCCAAGAATTTTAATTTCCTCTTCCTTATATATATATATATATATATATATATATATATAATTAATTGTAATTTCTGTTTTAATTCATGACTTCTCATTTTGAGTGTTGAGGATTTTAATTTCCTCTTCCTTCAACTATATATTTTTAATATATACATGCATACGCTAAAGGATAGTAAGGGAGTGCTAACACTATAGGCCTAAAAGAAGGATGATGGAGATGGATCATGTCTATGTGCATCTCACTAAGCTATATTAATAGGCCTAATCTTGTCTTGTACATTTCTTTTATTATTCTATAACATTCATATGAATAAATTGCATAACTTGGAAATTTATCCACTTTTGTTTTAAGTGGATTGTGCATTTGAAGCACTATCTAAAGTTAAAATAAGTCAGGCAAGGATTGTCTTAACTTGTACAAAATAATAGTTTCTCAAGCATTTTTTAGGTTCAGTGTAGCTAGGTTAAACATTTAAAATTTGAATAGGAACTCCTATTTTTTAAGAAAATATAGTAGATAGTTGGTGGTATGGCCCCTCATTTTTTGAACATCATTTAATATTATTTAAAATAATTTGGTGGAACTTTAAATAAGGTCATCTAGTTTATAACCTATATTATTTTATAATATTTCAATGAATAGGTTTTTTATTAATTTTCCAAGTAAATAGATATTAAATAATGACAAAAAAATGGATAGCCAGTCGTGCATCCCCTCTGCCCCTCAACTACCTAAAAAAAATAAGAACTAGTTTATTTTTAATATGTGTATAATTAATCCTAGTTTGTAACCATATAATGTTTTTTTCCATTTGGATCAACAAAAAATAAGATACATAAACATACATAACATGTGTATTTATGATATGTAGTGGCCTAAAAAATATATAGTTAGAAATCAACATAGATTGAAACCTTAAAATAGTGAAAAAAAATAAATCATATATTTTGAAAGAGGAGAGTGTGTTCGTCGTCATGGTAATAATTTTTTGAATTTTATCATTGAAATTTGTAGTGTATTTGGTGATGGAAATTGAATTTTGTTATTTTATGTCAAAATTCTTGGATTCGACTATGTGTTGACAGGTCCAAGAATTTGGCTCTAGAATCCAACCCATTTTTGATTCAAAATCCTTAGTTTTTAAATTGAAAATGAACATAATGCGTACACATTATTCTCCCATAGCATAAAAAAAAACAAAATTTCACTATTTTTACATGTTTATGCTTATTTATTCATCATGATATACTATTATTTATACTTATTTAGTTCATTTTAAAACTTATTTAACCTCATGAACCTAATTTTGACTATACAGGATTTAATTTAGCCTTGTTGATCCCAATGTCATAACTAAAAAAACCAAATAGTCTAATGGCTGAATTTGAAGGTAACTGGAGCTAATTTCAGCCCCTTCAACCTAAGTACATGACTATAAAATGTGTTTTGGGGTTTTATCATCTCCAATTTCATTATAGAATGAAGCAAGTAATCATTTGATTCAATGAAATATGCATGTTTGACATGTATAGGATTTGGTTTTGGGCTCAATAAACTTGAATATAAATATATAATGAATGAAACAATTCAATTGTAGAGGTAATTAGGTTGAAAATGAGGCCCTTGAACCTAATTACTATTATACAACATGATTTGAGGCTAAATTGGATTTTATTTCATCATAAATTAAGCCAACTAGTCAAATGGTGTAATTAGTTACAAAATTTTAAAAAAATTGAGCCACAACAACCTATTTTGAATTTTATATGATGTGATTTTGAGTGAAATTGACCTTCATGTCATTGAATATAATTAAACAAATAGTTTAATCTTTTAATAAAAGAGGAATTTGAGGCCAATTTGAGCCCCTTTCTAAATTGCAAGAAAACTAAAGGAACATGGGCTATATTTTTTAATCTCTTTTTGGCATATCAAATTTCATGGGATCTTAGCGGATAAGGATGAAAATGAAAACAATCTAAAATGTGCATTTTTGTGTTATTGATGTTGGATAATTAGGAAATCATAATATAAATCCATAATGGAAAAAAATACAAAGGATGATTATTCATTCTTCATTTCATCAAATTTAAGATTGCACAAAATTTGTAGGTAAGTTCATGTAAGTGCAATGAGTAATTACTGTGCAAAATAGCCTTTTTTGGTATTTTGGGTAGTTATTTGTTTAATATAAATGTCTACAATGAGTTAAAAATTAAAAAAGAGTGATGGGATGAAGCATTATTGTGTCTACATTTAAAATTATAGATTGGAAGTACATTTGATTTTTTAAAATATTCATGGATTGAGAATGAGTGTTGGATTGCACAAGCATATTTTATCATCTCAAATTTGGGCAGAATGAAACATTATCACTGTAAATGTTTTGTATGTAGGTAAGGGATAATAATCATGAATGAATGGAAACCTACACTAATATTGTCAAGGGATGAATAGGTTCGACTATCTCACTTCATAAGTGGTCAAGAAGAATTTATTCAAGAAACATGTTCTCTATTAATTTTTTTTTTAGAAGAAAGTGTTATATTTATTATGATATAAGATATTGGTTGAGAGATAACATCTTGGTTTTCATTTAGAAGGGCTATGAAAGATATATCTTAAAATCAATATTTAGATCTTATTAGTATATTATTACAAACCTAGACCCTAAACACAAATATAATACTTTGACCCCATTTTAACACAAATATAAACATGAAGGTAATTGGAGCCAATATAAAATTATTCAACCTAATTGTGAACCTAATTTTGAATATATTTAGGTAATTTTTGGGTCAATTGACCCTAATATCATAAAAAAATAAAGTAAAAAGTTGACTAATTCAATATATGATATCACACACACACACACACACACACACAATGCATGTGTTATTATCTTTATAGACGACAAGTCAATGTAAAAAAATTATTTTTAAATAATTTTGACCCCACAAACATTCTCTGCATCATTGTACATTTTCGACAGTGAAGACAAGAGGAATAAAATTATTCTTTGGGTCCCCCACCATCAAAAGGAATAAAATTGTTATTTTCCTATTTATGGGTGATAGAGCTCGTTCAAAGAAAAAGAAGTTAAATCATAAAAGACTAGAGTAAGTAGAAGAGTTGAGAGAAAAATAAAAGGTAAAAATGCAAGCATTTCACTCAAGACAAGGTACAAAAACTATCCATAATGAGCTAAATGTTGTAGATATAGATGAAATTGACAATAATGAATTAAATAACAATGATGAATATTTACCTAGAAGTCCAAATTATGTTGCAAGTCCACATTCAAAGTTTTTTTTTTTTTTGATTTTGTTGATGATGAATTTATGCATGATGATTTACCTGTATAAATGAAAATAAATTGATGTAAACACATAATAATGAAAATACCAATGAATAAAATTCCATCCTATAACTAAATAATAAAACTAGCAATGAGGAAACTAGTAGTAAAATAATGATTTATTGAAACCCTCTCAACAAATTCCACTATTAACAACACCTTCAAGGATTGCACATAAAAAAGGCAAATACTTAATTGAAGTTGATGAAAACATTTTGAAACCAATGCATAATAAAATACCTAACCTCTATTTAACAAGACTAGCTAAAAAAATTAGGGATACTTTATTTCATAAATTACATTTTGATTGTAAAAAATATCAAGTGTTTATTTTGTTGATGAAATTGAATAATATGAGACCTACAATGCACACCCTAGGACTAAGAACATCCAAAATAGACGATGAAAAGAATGAAAAATTTGAAAATATACATGATGCATATCTTTAATAGATCTAAAATCATGTAACAAAGATTTTAATGTTGCTCGATGAATAATTACATCTTGTGCAATCAGTGGTCAAATGGAGAAAACAATATTGATTTCAAAACTTATCCAAGCACTAGACATAAATAAAAAAATATTAATGTAATTAATTAGAAGACACCAAAGACTTAATGATACCAATACCACTAAGCTCTAGGATTTTTTTGTTAGACTTCCATGAAAGTACAAGGCTATAATTGATGCTCTCAAAACTTTACATGCACAATTTTGGAAAGATAATACAAGAGATTCACCCAATAAAAGAGATGTAGTTAACATAAGAGTTGGTTCTTGTAACTGTGAACCACATCCAAAACATTTATTGGATATGACCTACACATAATTGTACTCTATGTTTTTATAAAAATATCCACAAATTTCTAGAGATCCAAACCATTTCATGTAAAAATAATTCACACATGCACTAATTATTGTTTTAAGTAGTATGTTGAATTTTGAATTCAGTATGATGTTTTTCACCATATATGTTGTATTTTGCAAGCAAACAAAATTTTATAGGAATGTGGCATAGAAGCTTTGCCAAAATCAATGAAAGAATTTATTTCAAACATTTTTTGTGAAAGACCATATGGACAGTTCTTTTATAATAAATCATGTTTGGATGAAATGAAAACATTTTTGGTGGATTACTAGAATTAAAAAATTGCATCCATGAGGAAATTAAAAGTGCAACTAGATAGGAATTAATTAGTTTGATAAAATATAAATTTTTGATTTATTAATCAAAATATGGTAAAAAATCTAAAAGGTGTGATATTATTAGAAAACATATACCTATTTCCAAATTTATGGTCAAATCCAAGGGGGAAATTGTTTATGAGTAATCAAGGCACACATACAGGGCTAGATGGTTGGATGAACATTTCAAAATAAATAAGGACACATTCCCACTTGGTTCTATTATTTCAATATTCAATTTTGTTGAGAATAACATATTCAAACCACGAATGGAAGTTCAATCACAATATTAAAACTCAATATAGGTTACCATATTCATGCATATAACATTCATGCATGCACTTGATATAAGAGAGTAAGATCAAAAATATTAAGGGAGCATCAATTATATGTTAGTGATGATTGATCACATTGTACAAATTATGTTCAAGGTTGTTTCAATAATTTATATATATAGTTGACTTAGAGGAATGTTAATTTTAATTAGAATTATATTTAGTTAGATAATTACACATCATAATTCAAAAATACATAGAGGTTTTACTGGTTGATTAGTATGCACATTATCACTAGTAACTATTTATAGTTTTACTGAGGATGGATGTGGAAAAGGAGAGCATGATGGTGCTGGGCCATGTGTAGAAAGAGTCATTTCAATATAGGAGTTAAAGTTCAAAGATGGTGCTATTTTGAATGATACAACAACTATTGTTGAATGGTGTAATGAGAAAATGGGTTATGGTGTTCAATATAATTCTATTGTTCATAGATATTTCTTGTTGATAGAGGAAGAACACTTGACAAAGTATGTGGATTATATGAATGTAATGGGATAAAGTGATATCCACTCATTTCATAGCTCAAATGTAAGTTCTTGAACTATTCATATGAGACACTTGGCATGTTTTTGTTCTGCATGCATGTAATCTATTTAGAATGAGTGTAAGTCAAAAGAATGGGTGGATGAATGGAGTAGTAGACTTATAATTCCAATTGACACATATCAGGGTTCACCAATATTATAAATTATAGATATGACATCATCACATGACTTTGACCATGTATCTAATCTAGTACAACTAGATAGGATATTAATAATTATGTACTATAAATCTCAGTATCTATCTTGACAACATCATTTAAAGGGAAGATTTATTAAGTTATTTATTATCATTAATTATCTTGATATAGGGTATCCTTTTACAATTATTGCTGGTAAAGACAAATAAGAGGAAACAAATGACTACTTATGTCTGTGTGTAAAGGACAAGAAAAAATAACTTCCCCAATCATAGATGGAGAAAATATTGACTATCCCACTAGGTCTATAGTTATCAATATAACTTGTCTTTAATGATATCATATAAAAAACTCTAGATGTCTAGTTATTTGAAGACTTTGAAAAACATAGGAAGATACTGCACTATTAAAATTTGGTTCTTGTACCAAATATTCAATTAGTCAAATATCATGGGAGGCTATTAAATAAGAATATATGAAAATATTGTGAGTTATACCATGAATCTATTCTTACTACTATCAATATTAGAGCATATCCTAGTGGTTCATTGGATTGAAATTACAAGGTATGTTGACTTATCAAATGTAGAGGTATTTAATTTTACCAAATTTTATTGAGTTTGTAGGTACTACGTATAAAATATGTTTGTAATTATTTAATAACAATTTTGTATAGGTTAATGGTGCTAATTAAGCTTCCAAATTCATGTAAATTGCACTATTAGTAAATAATTTCATATTTTTGAAGCTATGAGAAGCTTAATATAAGTACTTAGTTATTATAAAAAGGGTGTTATTGAAACTGGAATGGGTGGTGGATCTCTTGACCAAACATGATAGAGGATAATAAACTAGTATTTAACATTATATACCACCCCAAACATGTTGGAAATGCCAATTTTGATCCATGAAGCACCTAAGGTGTTCTCCAACTACAGCTTTAACTTTGGCAACATTTGTTTTTAGTGTTACCATGCTCTTAAATAGTAGAAATATCATTCTTCTAGGTGGGTTTGGAGTTCATGGTCATGGTAAAAAGTGTTATATGCCTATATAAATGTGATCAAAGTAACAAACTAACACCTAGAGCTCGTGGAGGTAGAAATTCTAGTTGGGGGATATGAACTTATCTCTTCACTATAAAAAAGTTATATTTTAGGATCCATCACTACAAATTGTGACATAGATTGGCATTGAAATATACATTTACATGATATGGGGTGTAATTAGAGGGATTAAACACATATGTGTTGGTTCTTTTAGTTTGTTCCAATGACTTACATTTTCTATTTTATGCATGCCTAAAGACAGGCTAAAAACTACATTTTTTCTTGTATTAGGAAGGGCATTCGTATGGTTAGAATGGGTGGCAGGTATTTTGATAGGGAATTATAAGAGGAAAATAAATTAGTAATAGAAATTATATTCAACCTTATACATGTTATAAACACAAGTTTTGAGCCATGAAGCACTTGAGGTAGATTTCTCCAACTGCAACTTTAACTTGGATAACATTTGTTATCAATGTTTCTATGCTCCTAAAAAATATTGAAAACATGATTTTGGGTGGGTTTAGAGGTATATATAATGGTATAACATGTTATTTTAATATATATACATACTAAAAGTGACAAACTTTCACTTGGATTCTTTAAAGTAGAAATTCTAGTTGGAGGACAAGAACTTATTTCTCCACTGTAAAAACTTACATTTCAAAACTTGTCACTGTAACTTGTACCAAAAATTGATTATAAAGGTTATATAAAATTGATATGAAGTTAAATTATAGGTATTTTACATTAAATTTAGGTTTATTATGGTTCATTCCAATGATTTAAAATTTTTGTTTTATGCACGCCTAAAGTGACGCTATAAAACTACATTTTTCTTGTTTTGGGAAGGGCATTCTTGAGGCTAGAATGAGTGGTGGGTCTCTTGATCGGGTATGATTAGAGAACAATAAAATATTATTTTATGTTATTAACCACCCTATATTTTTTATCAATTCTAGTTTTGATACATGAATCACTAAAGATAGAGTTCTCCAATTACACCTTCAACTTTGACAGCATTTACTTTTAGTGTTACCACAATCCTAAAGAATAGTGAAAACATGATTTTGGGTGGGTTTATAGGTATAGGTCATGGGATAACATGGAATTATATTATACATATGTTATTAAAGTTTCATACATTCACTTAGAGGTCCCATAGGTAGAAATGCTAGTTGGAGGACAAGAACTTGTCTCTTAACTACAAACAAATTGCATTTTATGAGATGTCAGTAAAACTTATGCCAAAGATTGGTCCTAAAGGTTACATAAACATAATTTTGGGTGTAATTATATGTCATAGACATTAAATTTTTATTTCTTTTATTTTATTCAAACTACATACAATTTACATTTGACACATACTTGAAATTGGTTAAGAAACTACATTTTTATTGTTTTGGGAAGGGCATTTTTTAGGCTATAATGGGTGGTAGGTCTCTTAACTAGACATGATCAAAGGTCAATATATTAGTATTATATATTATATACCACCTAAAACATTTTAAAAATTCCATTTTTAAGCCATGAAACACCACAAATGGAGTTCTCCAACTGTAGTTTCAACTTTGATAATATTTATTGTGAGTATTTCCATGCTCCTGAATAGTGGTGAAAATAAGCTTATAGGTGGATTTGAAAGTGTAATTAACCTATCCATATATTTTTAAATTGATTAAATTGTACCTAGAGGTCTTGGAGGTATAAATGCCTTTAGGAGGAAAATAACTTGTCTCTTCACTATAAAAAAGTTACATTTTAGGACTTGTCACTGCAACTTGTACCACATATTCATTTAAAAGGTTAAATTGACAATATCCAAGGTTAAAATATATGTATTTTACATACACTTGAGGTTTATTCCAATTAATTATGGTTTACATTTACACACACCTAAAGTTAAGATAAACATTACATTTTTTAATTTTGGGAAGGGCATTCTTAAGGTTAGAATGTGTGGTGGGTTTCTCGATCAGGCATGATCAGAGGAAAAGGACCTAGACCTGGATGTTATCTAACACATAATTTTTTTTTTAAACTCTAGTTTTGAACCATGAAACACCAAAGATGGAGCTATGTAACTGTAGCTTCAACTTTGACAGCATTTTTTGTTAGTGTTTCCATGTTCCTAAAAAATAGTGAAAACATACTTAAGGATGGATTTGGAGGTCTAGGTCATGGAAGCATGTGTCATTAACCTATTTAGATGTGATAAAAGTGACATAATTTCACTTACAGGTCCTGGATGTAGAAATGGTAGTCAAATGATAAGAACATGTCTCTTCACTATAAAAAAATTGTGTTTCAGGACCCATCACTACAAATTGTGACATAGATTAGTCCTGAAGGTTCCATCAACATGATTTAGGGTGAATTTATAAGTATATAACATTCATATGAGGGATATTCTAGTTTGTGCCAATGAATTAAGGTTTATATATTACATAAGCCTAAATTTGAGCTAAAAGTGATATTTTTCTTATTTTGGGAAGGGTATTCTTGAGACTAGAATGGGTGGTGGGTCTCTTGATCGAGTATGATAGGAAAACAAGAAACTAGTCATGGGAATTATAAACCACTATGGAAATATTGGAAATGGCATTTTTGAGCCATGAAGCACTAGAGATGGATTTATCTAATTGCAACTTTAACCTTGATAACGTTTGTTATCAGTGTTTCTATGTTCTTGAATAGTAATTAATACATACTTCTAGGTGAATTTGGATATTGTAGTAATGGTATCTTCTGTCATTCACCTATTAATACATGATCAAAATGACAGACTTTCACCTGGAGGTCTTGGAGGTAAAAACACCATCTATAACAAATTTGCATTTTAGGACCCATCACTACAACTTATGCCACAAATTCATCTCCAAGGTCATATCAATGTGTTCTGGGGTAAAATTAGAGGGATTTAACATATGTGTGACATTTATTTTGGCTCATGGAAATGAATTATGGTTTCCATTTTATGCACACTTAAATTTAG
>JARHVA010008233.1:0-5000 GCA_037957365.1 Torreya grandis | reverse complement strand
TTGACCTAGTTTGAATTTTGGTAGGAAGCATAAATAATACATTGAACTGAGATGATATACTTCGAAGAGATAGGTCAGATTAGTTAGGGGTTATTTAGGAGGAATATTACTTTAGATGATCAAGTAAGCGAGATTTTTTTGTGGATATATAAATGATAGTTTTAGATAAAAATATTACAATGCACCATTGATCTACCATGCCTTTCTCAGTTCACCCTTTAAGGCATGCACTCAAAGAGATCAAACCTAGATAAGCTCATGTAATAGAGAAAGATTAAGTAAATGATAGAGTTTAAAAATATTGTGTGTATAAATATGCCCTAGTTGAAGCTCATCACATGTCACAATAGTGTCACATGGAATAGTACTTCATGAAATAACTTGAAAATAAAAAAACTCAGCTAACTCAGATCAAGTAAAAAAATAAAGGCTAAAAGTGAATTAAAGTACCATATACATACATTTACTTGCCTTTATACAAAATGATTACATGTAAATATCATAGTATCGATCATGGAGGATGGAAAATCTAAATTTAATAAACATTAGGGATAAAAAGCTAAAAAAATAGAAGCAATACATGTGTACACAAGATGGTCAAAATATAAATAAAAAATCTCAAAACTCATTGAAAATTTGGACAAATGGCAAGTTGGGATCATAAATTCTAGGTTAGAACCAAAATACCAAGCTTGCAATGAAAAAATGATGAAAAATGATTGTATAACACACTAAATCATGTAAAACATTGCAAGTAAGTGAAATATAAATTTAAGAAAATAATCATATGTAAGATAACCATATCAATCGAATCATGAAAAAACATAAATGACTAAAAATGAAATGTAAGACAAGAATGTCAAGTTAAACATGAATAAAAACATGTAAGAATGTAAAATTTCATATGTAAGATAAGTGAAGTCCACAAAAATCAATCAAGAAGGTGATGGATAAATGAAAATGAAAATCTCTAAAGGATGATGACTCAAACATATTCTTTCTCTAAAATTAAATTTATGAAAACACAACCACCTAATGACATGACTAGTATGATGATTAGATTATGTGTTAAGAAAATGTAAATGGGTGTTTGTGATGAAAACCTGGTATTATTTGATTTATTAAAATGCAACTCAAAAACTAGAATCCAAGAGGCATGATAAGTTAAATGTGATCAAGTATGTGATCATTTAAAAATGATACCCACCAAGGGGAATAGTAGTACTAATGTGATATAGATAGGGATTGTGAAGCACCACATGGGTGATGTGAGCATCCTTAGCAGAAATGAGACACATTGGGAAAGTGAGTAAGGCTTAAAACTACCAACATAAAGGACCTCAAACACTACAACTAATGAATTCAAAACTTGGGATAAAAAGTGAATTAAATAGATCATCCCATTAAGGTTATGTTCATGAAATTAAAAGGATACTAACTTCCCACAATATGTTCCTTATTCCTCATGATCCTTTATAGAGTCATTGGTCTACTTTGAATATTGGGTAGTGTACAAAATTAGGTGGCATTATAAGTATATGAGATAATAAGACCTACCATAATCTGCTATCCTACCACACCCCAATGGACCTTAGATATATCATGAGGCTAAATGTGGAGTTTGATCTTTGAATAAGATAGGAACTGTGCTAAAGTTCAGATTCTTTAGTGTGATTTAATATTTAAGATTTTTTTGTCCTTTTGATCATTACCCAATTCTTCTATAATATTGATTTTAACTCTTTTAGATTTTTATATTCCTCCTCAATAAGGATTTAGAGATCCTAATATGAATGATATAGGTAACTAACATAAGAGATATTACACTTGGCCACTAGAGAGGACCTAAATACTATATTGTCTAAAGACTACTAGAATCTCCCACAAGTAAGTGTACAATATCAAAATTTATCTGTGTGCCTAAAATGAAAATAAATAGGGGAAATATGGGGATAGTGAGAGATATTTCCATGTAATAAATGATAACATGAAAAATATTTTCATAGGTGATCATAAGGAGGTAAAACAATATTATGAAATTAATGGGACTATTCTATGATAGTCATCTCACTAGGAAGCCATACTAACCTACAACGTATCTATCACAAACACTAATTAAATTAGTAGTCATAGCAAAAGAGGAGAAAATTAAATGGTCATCCCAAAAATATGGGGAAAATAGAGTAGGGCCTAAAAATCACAAAGAGACTAAGTGAAAAAAATGACCAAAATGTGGTAGAATGAAAAAAAATGAAAATCCTTAAGGTGATACCAAGGAACTACAAGGGAAACAAAGGATGAAAGTAATGTGATATAAAACCAAAGCACCAAAAAGGAAAAAAGGGTGTAAATAAATTGAAATAAAACCAAAGAACCAGAAAGGAAACAATGTTGAAAGTAAAATGGTACTAAATGAAGTAAAATACACAAAATCAAAGAAACATGAGACACAAATTACAAATTACAAAAAAAAATCAACTTCAAGAAACATTCTAGGACATATGAGCATGTGAAATAAAAGACTATATGTCCTAGAATGTTTCTTGAAGTTGATTTTTTTTTTGTTATCATGAAATGTTGAAGAATAATGTGCAGTTAAGGGTGCCCCTAAGAGTAATTTTATGTAGGGATGAGAATCATAATATGCCCCAAAGTCTGAAGTGATATGTGGATGGACATCATAATATTACACAACATGTGATGTGGAGTATGTTGAAACTTAATTATTAGAATGAACTGCATTGGGGTAGCTAATGTAGTTTGGTGAAATTAGACTTTTAGAACCAACTATATTGGGATGGCTGATATAGTTTGAGATAAGTAGATGTGTTGATATGTTGGTTTTTGAGGATGTTGAGATTGACATGAGAATTTTAGGAGAGGTATAAATAGGTTTATAAGCTAAAGTAAGTCCATTTATGATTTGCTTTGGAGTAGGTATTTGAACTAGGTTCTCCTTGGGTTTGTGTGACCAAAGTGGTTGAGGTTTGATGAATGTAACTACCCACTTTAAATTATTCATGTTAGCTATCATTTCCTTAATGCTTTAGGAATATGGATCAACTGTGTTTTGGATAAAATTAATAGATGATTTAAGATTAGGAGGGAATTGACATTAATCATTAGGTATTTGATGATGATGTGATTCATTAGATTTTTTTGAGAGAATTTAATATACTCTTCATAACATTATTAACTAAGAGTGTTGAGATTGAGATGTGGATAAATTAAAGAAGCAATAATAAATTGTTGGGGATCATAACAATTCTCATGATAACGATCTATTGTAGCATGCCACCAAAAAAGATTATCAAGATTGAACCATTTTTGAGGAAGTTTTAAAGAGTCAACTCTCATGGATTTAGAATGTGGCATATTTATATTGAATTTGTAGAGACTCAAAGGAGGGTGGAGAGGGGTTTTATTATTTGATTTAGAATATCCATCATTAGGTTGTTAGGAAGGATTAATTTGAGGTGAAGTGGTATCAATGACATTAGTTGATGATTATTTATGAGATGATTTAAATTGACTCAAAGTCTTGCCTTTTTTACTTATTGATGTACCATCATGATGTCCATATCTTAGGATCTTCCTTACTAGCCTCAAACTATTCAGATCCTACATGGGTTATTTTTTTCTTCCTTCCTTCTCCACCATGGAAGACAATTCTTCATGGTTTATTTTTTCCCAAAATAATTCTAAATCTTCTCAACCTAAAAATTCTTCTACCTCATACCGTATAGTAAATCAAGAATATCCTTAATGACAAATCCAAAATCATGAAAAATATACATCTTATACCGCTTTTACACCTTTTAAACCAAGAATTTATAAACTCATCAACAAATATAAAATAATGGATGGAACCTCACATTATATTCCACTTGTTACAACCAATGTTCACAATCCTCTTTATTATACTCATAATAAGAGCACATAGCATTATCACTTCACAAAGTAACATGGTTAAAATCAATCAAACCAATGATCTATATGACTTCGAATGAAGTTATATCCTTCAGAATTTCCATTTATCATAAACAACCACCTACATTGACTATAAATAAATTTATATAACTTACATCTTGATTGTTAAATAGATATTTTTTTAATCTCTAGTGTGCCCTATGTTTACTCAATTTATTGGATGTGTTGTTTGTAATTATATGTGTTTCATGCCAGTGTATTTTTTAGTGTTATCCATAGAGTATTCTCAAGTCATTATGTCATGTCTTAATTTTTTATGGGTCATATTTATTTCTTAATGGTTTCCTATACTATTTATGATTACATGTTTTTTTTTTTTTAATTATATTACATATACTATGGGATATCCTATTATTGATTCCATGATCCATATATGCATCATTGATACTTGTAGTATGTTATGATTATTGGCTATATTTCCATGGTCATTAATCTTGGGGTAACTACTATTCTTTTATGTTCTTCATTTATATATCTAGCTATCCTAAGGGAACATTTTTATACTTTAGGGCATTATGCCCACACATATCTCTCTCTCTCCTATATCTCTCTCACACACACACACTCTCTCTCTCTCTCTCTCTCTCTCTCTCTCTCTCTCTCTCTCTCTCTCTCTCTCTCTCTCTCTCTCTCTCTCCTCCTCTCTCTCCTCTCTCTCTCTCTCTCTCTCCTCTCTCTCTTCTCTCTCTCTTCTCTCTCTCTCTCCTCTCTCTCTCTCTCTCTCTCTCTCTCTCTCTCTCTCTCTATCTCTCTCTCTCTCTCTCTCTCTCACACACACACACACACACAAACATTTCCATTGGGGGCATCATACCCATACACACTATATGACTTTAATATGTATATATTTCCATTGGGGGTGTGATACATTCACACATTTATTAATATTTAATGGTTTATATTAGGACCACATTTTCATCCATACACATTAGGTATTGTTATATACATATCTTACCTCATTGGGTCGTATATGTTTCCCTCTCACCAAGTACATCAGGGCATGTTAGTTT